>VIBL01000140.1:897500-1207386 GCA_008271625.1 Lutraria rhynchaena | reverse complement strand
CACCTTGTTCATTCCATGACATATGAGGATGATTTTGAAGAAAGTGTAATAAGAGTTGAGTTTTTCGACGCATGGTTTGGGGAACACTTTCAAGAATCCTATCGGCTAGGGTTAGTCTATCGGTAGCTGATGCTGGAGCTGCTTGAGCTGGAGCTTGAGCTTGAGCTTGAGCTGGTGCTGCTGGAACTGCTGGAGGTGGCATGGTGGGTTCACGCGCTTTTTGATGTGACAATTGAAACTTTTGTAAGACTTGTCCATAGTGTTGTGCCTTTTCTGATTCGGACAAGGATTCATTTTGTAGTACTTCCCCCATTTGTTTCTGTAAATCAGAGGTCTGTGTGACTTGTGGGGGAGGAGGTAAACGTGGTCGCTGTTCTGATTTCCATCGATTCATCTCTTCTAGCATTTTAAACGGGACAATAGCCATTTTCTTCATATTTTTTTTCACGAGTTGAGCCACTCCACCACTGAGTGCCCCTGCCGCTACAGCTTTAGCAATGACTGGAGCGAGCGCCAATAATGGAAATAATCCTCCTTTTTGATTTAACACCCGTTTCTTTTTTGAATCGATACTTTTTTATCCGCTAAGGTACGGAGATGTTGACGCTTGGACTTCAACCTTTGCTTTTGAGTGGGGGATAAGGCAACATTGCCTTTTAAAACATTGTGACAACACTCGGAGACGCATTGAATCACTTTTTAGGTGCTCTTTCTATCATCTTTCTTCTCATTCCCTCTGGGGCTTGAGTTAAACCCAACACCAGATGACCGTACTTGTGTAGGAGTGGACGCTTTGGAGCCATGATATCAACTGATGCTGTTGTTTCATACATCACTGTTTATATAAAGCATCTAAGGCTTGTTTAGAAGCTGAACTCATCGGTAGGGTTCTCATTAAGTTCACACGTCCTTGTAAGATAGGTTTCAATACCATCTGTCTTGATAATTGCGATAATTTCAAGGGTGAAAATCGAGTCACAGGGGTATCTGGTGATGAAGAACTGATGTACGAAGTAGAACTTTTACTGCTTCTGGATCTGTTTGACCCGCTTCTGCTCAAAGAAGAAGAACTTAAACTGTTTGACCCACTTTTGGATCTGCTTCTGGATCTGCTTCTCGATCTGCTTTTTTTGGATCCGCTTCTGCTCAAAGAAGAAGAACTTAAACTGCTTGATCCACAGGTCGAACATGTACGGCTTGACCCACTAGTGGAAGAAGAAGAAGAACTCAAACTGCTTGATCCACAGGTCGAACATGTACTGGTTGAAGAAGAAGACGAACTCAAACGGCTTCTTAGCGTCCTGGGAGGAGTTCTCATTGGCGTTCTCATAGGAGTTTTCATTGGAGTTGTCATAGGAGTACTGGTGGCAGGAGGTGACCATCGTGTTGCCGTGTAAATAGGAGAGTTGGATAGTGATTGAGTTCTCAATGGACTCTGGGGTGATCCATTTCTAGATAAAAGAGGTGACAACCCATTGGGAGGTGATCCACTTAAAGAAGAAGATCCATTTCTAGATAAAGAAGATCCTCTGGAACCTCGTCGAAGGGTGATAAAACGTTCATCGATTGTGGGTGAAACTGTAAATGCTGGTGTTTTCTTTTTAGGAGCTTTTGCTGGTTTCTGTTTAGGAGCTTTTGCTGGTGCTCGTTTCTTTCTAGGAGCTCTCTTCTTTGCTGGAGCTCTTTTTGCAGGAGTTCTTTTTGCAGGAGCTTTCTTTTTAGGAGAACGTTTCTTTCTAGGAGCTCTTTTCTTTGCAGGAGCTTTCTTTTTAGGCGTTCTTTTTGCAGGCGTTTTCTTAGGGCCAAATTTACGAATGGTCTTTTGACCATTCCATCGAAGTAAACTTCGTATCATGACCCCTCCAAGAAATCCACTCCCTCCCGGTTTCAATATGAGTTGACGTTTGGTGTCCACATCCACTTGATCATCACCCAACTGCTCTAGTTCATGCTGATGTTTTTGCATAAAGTTTTGTGTTTGTTTAGGTAACAGCAATTTCTTTTGTAAAATCACTTTAGCAGCTAACGTAAACCATTTGACCATTTCTTTTAATCCTGATCGTAACAACTGCTCCCGTTGAGCAGGATCACGTTCCTGACTCAAATGTTCTAGCGACTGAGCTATGGTGTTCATTCTGTCTGCCATGATGACTATGATGACTCTCTAAGTTCCGTCTCCTTTATATATACACCGTCGGACCACGTTCCTCTCCAGTGATCCAATGATGAAAAATATCGGTTCTCAACCGATACGTGTCTGGTGTTTGAGGGTGAAAATCAATCACTAAATACCCATGGGGTGTAGAAATCGCATCTTGATACGCGGGTAACAAGTGTGGCAAGTGAATTTGATTCGCCAATACTTTGATTTGTCCTTTATCTCTTGTGTTTTGAAATAAGATCATGTAATGTGCATTTAAACTTAATGTACGACTGGCTTTCGATTGTTGAAACATGTTTTGTGTAATGTAAATAACACTGGCATTACGATGATGACCTTTTCGTGTAAACCATAATTTAATTTTCTCTTCATCTTTATCCCCAAGCATATCATCAAATACAATTAAATGGGGAATGGAGGTATCCTCCACCAACTCCTCCTCATCCTCAGGAATACCCTGTAAGAATTGAATGTGGGGTTCCTGTTCTTGTAACTGAGCATAGGCTGTTTGCCATTCTTTGTAACACCATACGATACGCTCAGGTACCACTTGAAACAGATCCGATTTGTAAGTCAGCATCTTTTTGACAAATTGTGTTTTACCAGATCCACTCGGACCTGAGATAAACATATTACAAGGATGCTTAAACAATAAACTGGACTCCATGACGTGACAATCACAACTAACATCAAGTGAATGAAACAAAAGTATTTTATTGACTTTTTTACTTTTTTTTACATACAACAACAACAACAACAACTTTTTGTTATCACTAAAATATACAACAGTGACATTAACAATATTTTTACATTTTGACATGTCAACTTTTTTTTGTGATCACTAAACATACAACATTGTTTGTTTTTTTGTTTTAGTTACACTAACAATAATTCTATATTATTACATGTCAACTTTTTTTGTGATCACTAAACATACAATAGTTACACTGACACACAGTTACAACACTGACAACAAAAGTCATGAAGTGGTGGTAGTATTTTCTCCGAAAATTCAAACACACACTCTGAATGTCCATATTCACTAAGAAAAGTTATGACTTCGTCCTTGTTCACTACATGGTTCATCCAATCCGTTTCACTAAAGTCTAGTGGCACTGTCTGTTTATAAAATGAATTCATCACATGAAGTCCATTTCCAAATTCTTCAAACAGTTCTGGTGTACTCAAACGTTGTCGAATCCATTCTACACTATGATGACCTTCAGGTATTTTCATGCGAAAAGCAAAAATCAATGCTTTTCTTAATATGGTATGCTTCATAATATCAAACTGTTCCATTCTTGAATGGTTTGAATCACTTTCTTGTTATTCACCACGTACGTATTCCAATCGTCTCGATGGATAGCTTTCAAGTCTAAATGTGCACTGATCATCGTCTGATGAATCATCCGTTTAAATAGTTCAAACGTATGCGGATTCAGAATTCAGGCATGAATGTCCTTGACCGTGTCAAGGTCATCTAGTACAATACTGAATAAAGTTTCTCTGTACAACTCAAAATCCAAAATGTAAAATAAACTCACATATCGGGGTCGTCTCGATGGTCTGTCCATAATGGAATATTCCCCGCATTCATAATAAGTCTAGGTACATCCGCATGGAGAGCATCAATAGTTTGTGTCACTACACGTAAATGATGTTTTTGTTTAAAGAACACGGTAGGATAGAATCGATCTGACCTCAGTGAAAGGGATCGGTTCCTTAAATAACAGGATACCGCGTAGTTTGTATTGGGAATACACTCGCCATCCAGGTTGAGATATCCCATTGTCTTCTTCAGCCATGCTAAACCATATGACATTGTCAGTAGGTTTAAATGCATTCGTTAATGCAGATATATCATTCAAAGTAGCATCATGGATACAAAACACCCATCCAGTCGATATCATGCGATCCAATTTTTGTTGAATTAGATTAAACTTTCGTAGCATAGGTAATTTCTGACTGACAGTCAAATCCTGGCGTTCACTGACATCCTCTAATAGTCTATCTACCCGTCCAGGGTCCATACGTTGTAAACTATGAATAGCACCATGGGTCGTCCATGCATGTACTAACTCCATCTTCCATGGTTTAGTGTTAGCCTCTATCACATAACGATAGATTTTAAGTCTTAACTCTATAGGAAGTAACGGTATCCAATCCATACTTTTGTTTCTTTCTGTTTTCTGTTTCGTATTTTTGTTTTGTGTTTGTATGCTTCTGCACCATTATATATAAGAAACAACAAGGTCAAGGTTTTTTTTTTATGATTATCATACCAAAAAAACAACGGGTCAAGGTCAGTCATGCAGATATCCATAAGGAACAGTCATGTAATCATCGACGATGATACGTTTGGTATACACAGAACGAAATGTTTTGATTTGTTTCTCACTCGTCACTGTTCTATCTCTATGGCGTTTAATCCTGGACGCATATTCAACTACGGTAGAATAATGTTCTCTGTCTTTCACACAGTCCACCATACTATTGAAATTCACTTGTTGAGTTGCATTATAGTCTAATGTAATGCCTTTCACTTTACACGCCTGATGTCGTTCTCCATTTTCAATGTATTCATAGCCATAGTTTTTTGGACCTAAAGCAACATATTTTACAATACGTCCATGAGGCACTTCATCCGTCCATTTTCCCAAACGACTGGAGACAATCGGTACATTGTATTCTTGAGGGTCATAAATGTACATACAACTGTCCGTATCAAAATAGAGTACCCTTTTTCCCAGAGGTTCAAGCACTTTGTATAGTTCTAATCGAGCATAAGCCGTCACAAAAGAAGCCACGACAGGATTAGAAGAAGAATGGGGATCAGCTCGATCCGATTCATCCGTGAAATTCATCAGTACGAATTCATCATGATCAAAACACTCGGCATATTTCACCGACTTTTTAGGATCATTCAGAATCTCATAGAAACGATCCAATTTATGGACATACTCCGTTTTCGGTAACAGGTTGGTTTGAGCATTTTTTCCCCATAAACAATTCAACATGGTTTTGGCAAAAGCTCTTTTTCCTGGATTTTTTTTCACGTGTTCCAAGCGAATTCCCTCTGCTTCCAAATAATCTTGTTTAAATTTCAATTTATCTTCCTCTGTGTCCACGCCGGGAGGATACCCGCTGGCTTCTTGCTTCATTTTTAAGTATTTGTCAATGTATTGACGGTACACGTCCGTACTCCACTCATCCCAATGCCATACATGATATACTTTCAACACTTTATACCCTAAAGAAATGGCTTTCGCCAATTCTACATGGGTCCACGTTCCATACAATGCCCGTTCATACAGTGCATGTGTACAATAATCTAACTCCTCTTCCGCACAGGTACGACATAGAGCAAATACCATTTTGTTATTACAGTGCATAGGTAAGACAGGCATCCATACATCTTGCGGTGCAAGAACACGGCATTTAATCAATCCTTTGTATGTCTCAAGACGGTGTGGATCAATTTGCTCTTGACTCAAAATCACGGGATGACCTAATGGATACTCTCTGTACTTGTTGACATAAGGATAGAGGGAACAAATGTCCACATATTTGATCTCTTGGTCTTCTTCTACTTCATGATACAGTCGGACGGCATTGGTACGACCTCCGAACAAAGCTTCCCTGGGTTGAATAGGGTCTTGACCCACATAAAATCGTTCTACTCTGGTCTTATACTCAGGGTCTTTTTGACAACGTTGATCAAATTCACATTCCCACATGACCACTAATGGATACCCTTGCTCTTTCAAATTCTCAAGTCTTTTTTGTGTGTCTTCATAGGCGTGATGCATGCTTTTCAACGTATATGGATTGATGGTACCCCGGTTGGGAAAACAGGTAGGACACCCATGAAACCAACATCCCATGAATTCATACACGGTGTCTGTCTCTTCACAATACCCATCCACATAATATGGTCCAATTTTAACTTCTCCGCCTTTGTGATTCAAGGCATGACGAATATGAATCCCTTCAGTTACAGCAGTCATTTGTAACCAACGTATGCTTTTCATGGAATACCGAGTTTTATTAGGATATCCTGCATCAGAAATCACGGCTAAACTATGAGGTGGCATGGAATTTTTCCGCCAGGCTTTATTACACACTTGGGCTAGCGTGGTCGCTTCCGTAAAGGGATCAATTTGATCACTGGCTAACAATTGTTGACGAAATTCACCGCAACCACGTCTTAAAATGTCCACATCCGATTTACAGTATTTTTCCATTTCTTTTTGAAAATCAAATTCATCACCTTTTTTCTCATGGTACCAAGTTAGAAATTGTTGACGTTGCTCTGGTTTCATACTGTCAGGTTTGTAAAAATGTAGCGGTAAGTAAGGTCCCACATAATCCTGATAGTATAAGGTATTGGCATAAAATGGAAACCATCCTTTAGCTAACTCAGTCAGTCCAAATGTCTTAGGAAAAGCTGAGAGTGGCATACTTAGGAAACTGAGTGAGTCAATTAATCGTATTCCATGCACTCGTAGCAGAATGATTTTACTTCCATTCATAATCAGTTGTGGTTTAGCTGTCCCGTGGGTAACGCAATATCTAAGAATAAACTGGGCATCGTAACCTTGAGCATTGTGAGCAATCACTGTAGATCCTCGATGGGTAGGATTGAATAGCCAAGTGCAGAATTGTTCCAACGTGTTTTCTCCACGGAATACCATTTGTCTTGCTTCATTCACTTCTTCACAATACTCACATGGATCTTGCACTGACTTACACATACATTCACCGCAGGCACGTTGCGCTACACAAAAGTTGGGTATATGTTCTCCAGAATCAAAACGACACTCAAAGTCAAAAAAGATGAAGGGGACTTCGGGTTGTCTGCCTTTTCTATCAGGTGGTACATACGTTGGAATGTAACACTCATGATCTGGTCCTACTATTTTTTCACAATACTTGCATTTCTTTTGCCCTGGGCAAATATGATTTCGTTTTGTTCCTACAACTTTTTGTCCACATTTTCTACAATTCCACACAGACTCACAGATGGTTTTACGTTGTTTTCCACTTTTTGTTTTGTGACGATCAAAACAGGTTTGACTTCGAAATACTCGATAACAATCAGGACATCGAATGGATTGTTCCACGGGGCATAGGGTGTGGGCATAACACTGGCAAATGTTTCGACATTGATGGGCTTCACGCTGATCATAACCCACATCACACCATTCACAATAATAACTCCGTCCAAGAAATCCTGTGATCGATATTATACTATCATAATGATTGTCATGATGAAAAATATGAATCACCCGACTTTTTTCAGTCATTGCTGGTGGTTTGAATAATAATTCATTTCCATAATGTTGTGAATGAATTTTAATGACATAGTTGGGGTAGAGGTAATCTTGTAACTTGTTGTATTCTTCTATACCGCAAGCACGATCCGATGAAATATCCACTTGTTTTAATAAGGCTTCAGCTTCATGTTGTTGTAGATTTCTCTTAGACTGGCGTATGAGATTCCATCGTTTTTTCCATTCCGGGGTTTGATTTTGATTCGCTTTACACATACCAACCACAATAGATCTAGCTAAACACATCGAGTCCTTACTATTGTCAATACACACCACACTTGTCTTTGATTTCACCATGTTGAGTACGTTTGCAGACTTGAATGTCTTTTTTCCCGAACCTTGTGGCATAGCAATATGTGTAATTTCCATCTGTGCTTCTCCGTCATGAATCTTAAACTCACGGTTGCTCTGGGCCACTCGTTCAATTTCATCCAATACAACATCTCCATTGATACGAGATGCCACATCAAATGGAATATGAATTCCAAATTCCAAATGAGGATGCTGTATGGATACACGGACTCTATCATTGGATCTTACTTGACATGTCCGATAAAGTTGATTCATCATATCATGAAACAGCCGGTTTGTAAATTCAAACGACCGATCGTACGGTTGAAATGTCACATCATACACTCTAGACTGCATCTTGAATTTCCTTGATTTTCTTTCCATACGAGACTGTATTTGATAATACTCTCGTACATGCTCCAACATTGTTCGTTTGACTGGAGGCTCATGGCTGTCACTGTCGGTGTCTGACATGATTATGAATCCTATAGTCCTTCACACTCCTCTTTTAGATATGATGTTCAAGGTCAAGAGATCTATAAGGTTACATTCAAGGTCATGTTAATAATATATTCAAGGTCGTATTCATAATATGGTTTCAAGGTTACCTTCAAGGTCGTATTAATAACATGGTTTCAAGGTTACCTTCAAGGTCGTATTCATAACATGTTTCAAGGTTACCTTCAAGGCCGCATTCAAGGTCACTCACATCTTATAAAAGGGACTGCGCCACACCACTCTAGTCATTCTAGTCACTCACAATATGAGCTACAACGATCCAAGAATGGAAAAAGCTGACGATAATAATAGCATTTATCAACAATCTTCTTTGATGTATTCATTGAAGAAAAAAATAAAAGAGTTAAACAATATAGTGGATCAACTTTGTGAGCAGAAACATGTCACATGGGATCATATACAATGTTATCGTTGTGGAAAGAAAGGACATTATGCGACTACGTGTTCAGAAAAAATAGGTAAAGATGAATGTTTTCATTGTCATGAAAACGGACATTTCGCAGCGAACTGTCCACAAAAGAATCCTCAAGTACCACCACAAGGAATGAGTGATCAATTCATTGTTGACTCAGCCAACCAAATGGATCCACCGCAAAAGAAACGAAAATACAAAAAGAGAGAGGACAAAAAGAAAATGGACGATATGAACATTTGATGTGTTGGAACATTTGATGTGTTGGACAGTGTTCTTGAATAGTTCTTGAATCATGTTTTAGTGTGATGGATAGTATGTGTTGAACTATTGTGACAGTATTTGTAAGTTACTTTGTGATTTTTGTATTATTGTAAGTTATTTTGTTTTTGTATTATTGTAAGTTATTTTGTTGTAAAAATAAAAAAAATGAAAAAAATAGTTTTTGTTATAGAGAGAGTAAAACTTATCTTAAACATATGGTGGCCCTAAAAAGGGCCGTTGAAATGTATTCAATATTTAGCTTCAGCTAAATACAAATAGCGCCAATAATTGGCGCGTAACTCATCATCATAATAGATGGAGAGATCCGGATATAAATTCCCCATCTTGATAGGTACACTATCTTCCTCCACAAAGATTTCTTTTGGGGCGCGCAAACAATTTCCCATGTTTTTGGATTGAATGTAGAACACACAGACACATACGTTTATATACACAAAAAGTAGGTCAATCCGATTTTTTCTTGGTTGGTATTAGGATTGAACAAAACACAAAAATGACGTGACGTCATTTAACATGTTCTCACACAGGTTCGCGCTTGCCGTATAAAAAGTCAATGCATTTGCGTCATGTCATTTCATTCACTCAGCATGTCTCAGCGTACACTAAAACTCATCAAAGAAAAATATGCAGCCTTAGGGCTCTACATAGAGCAACTTGAGATGCAGTTAGAGGAACTGCGTCTTGAAGTCAAAGAGTTGCGGGAGGCAAAGAACACGGGCTTTGCGGAGGAGGTGGTGGTGGCCAGTTCTGGGGAAGAGGACTGGGGGGATTACCCCCAGGAATCAACCCCAGCTGAAAACTGGGAGGAGGACAATGAGCCTCCTTTCAGGTTGGCCTCCACCGCCACGGACAGAGACTTTAGAAAGTGGGACAAGTGGTGTCCCGCTTGTATGGGTAGATGTGGCCAACATCATTAGGTCACTCTACCCAAAAAATGGCCCTTTTCAGGGCCAACATATTTTTGCGAAATTGACTTGTGTCAAATTGTCTTTTTTGTTTCTAAAAAGCAAAATCCCCCCCACACACAAACAAACAAATTAAAAATAAAATTGAAAAAAACAAATATAAAAAAAAGTCACACTGCATTTTTTGTCTGTATAGTTTTGTAGGTTGGTTATGATTATGTTTTATTCTGTAAGCTGGCTGTGATCGTGTGTTTTTTGGGCTCCAGCATTTTGGCTGTGATCGTGTATTTTTTGTACGTTTTTGCTGTGATCATATGTATTCTGTAAGCTGGCTGTGATCGTGTGTTTTTGTATATCAGCATTTTTGGCTGTGATCGTGTATTTTCTGTAAGTTTTTTGCTATGATTATGTTATTTTTACTAGCATTATTTGGCTGTGATTGTATTTATTCTGTAGGCTGGCTGTGATCGTGTGTTTTTTGGGCTCCAGCATTTTTTGGCTGTGATCGTGTATTTTTTTTGTACGTTTTGCTGTGATTATTTTATTTTTTGACTCACAATTTTTACTGTGACTGTATATTTTTGTAGGTTGGCTATGAGTGCGTTTATTCTGTAGGCTTACTGTGATGATACGGCTTTTATTTTGTTGTTATTAGGAGTTAAGAAACACAAAACAAACACAAAAACTAACACAAACACTAGCGAACAAAAAATGACGTGACGTCATTTAACATGTTCTCACAAAGGTTCGCGCTCGCCGTATAAATTGTCAGGCGCAGAGCCATTAATTATTATTTAACATGGAGACATACAACATGCCGTATGACATTCTGAAAGAAGCGTTAGAGTCGTCTGAGTTGATAGGTCAAAATGCTGTTGGACCGGTGTATGGCACTAACCAGCCACAGTACAGTCAGCCACAGTACAGTCAGCCGCAGTACAGCCAGCCGAATCTACAGGGGAATGTACAGCCAGTACAGTCCGTGGTGAATGGACAGACTCATGGACAGCCTAATCCACCGACTACAGAGATGGCTATGCTACAAGAACTCAAAGGAATCAGGGGAGAAATAAGACAGCTAAAGCAAGTCATGCAACTCCGTCGTGAAATCGAGTTAAAAACAGACAAACTGATTGTGCCTGTACAGTTTGTGACTGACAAATGGGATAGCGAAGAACCCCAAAAAAAGATGAGAAAAAAGACTCTAAAAAACGTAAACATGAGACCACAGAACCAAAGAAACCTGAGAAAAAGAAAACTGACCATGGTCGGGGTCATTATGGTAAAGTCATGAAGAAATAAGTCACTGATCAAACTGATCAAACTACCAACGGCCCTTTTCAGGGCCACCATGTTTTTTGCTAAAGCACACTTCTTGTGTCAAATTGTCTTTTTCTTGTGTTTCTTTTTGTGTGTCTAAAAAACAAAATCCCACACCAAAATAACAAATTGAAAATAAGTCATGCACACACATTCTTTATTTTGTTGAAAATTAAAAAAAACAAAATCCTCAAATTCAAAAAATGTGTACCAGAGGTATACACCTTGACCCCAGAAGAAAACAAAACATTGACCAATTTTTCACAATTTCACCCCTTTTTTCAACACATTTTGGTCTCATTTTCCGAAAATTTGACCCCAGAGTACCTCCCCGAGTGAGGGAAAATGTGTACCAGAGGTATACACCTTGACCCCAGGGTACCTCCCTACACTACTAAAGCCTACAGCATTCATGGCTCAACTATCTTCTAACATGGTTGATCCATCGACACACACAGTTGTTGTATTTGATGATGTGCTGACCAATATTGGCGACAGGTATAAATCCCAATCTGGAATATTCGTTGCTGATACCCCGGGTATCTACAATTTCAATCTAGTGGCTACATCAGCGACCAAACCACGTGGGAGCTATGTAAGATGTTAAGTAATTTTATTAATTATTTTACGATATGAATTAAATATTGTTATTACAGAAATAGTAAATAGTATTTATAATCGTACGTAATTGACATAATTTTGTCGCAAGTCATTTAAGTTCGAATGAACTAATGTGAATTTATGTAGTCCAAACCTGCAAACAACGATTTCTAATACATGCGTACAAATGACAACAAAATATAAGGAATCATCATGAACAAATGTCGTAAGACCAAACTCGGAAGTGGAACATAGTACTGTTATTATTGTACATTCCATTTTAATTTCAGCTTCATTTATATATGATGCACAATGACAAGAAGATAGCCTACGTTTTCTTGGACGGTAATGCCGAGTTTTATCTGATTAGATCATCAACAGCAGTTGTTACTCTGGACACCGGGGATTCTGTGTTTGTGAAAATTGGGAACAGGCATGGGACATGCACATTAAATGGAAATGGGTTTCATACTCACTTCAGCGGATTTCGAATTAGTAGTGACGTATAATTTTAATGTATTTTGGTTGTACTGAAGATAAACGATGTTTGGCAAGGAATCAAGAAAATTTTGATTTGATATTGATATCTTTTCCTTTAGTAATTAGGATATACATTATGATTAACTGATGACAAAAATACTTTGTTTTATATCCAGTAGGGCAACCTTACACGTTAAATGCCTTACTGGGAGTAATTGATTTTCTTTTCACAAGGAGTGTCTCTCATATAGCTACGGAAGGACAGCTTTATTAAAACTTTCAGAAATGCCCCGCAAATTATGATAAATATGGTAACTACTTTATTGTGTATGGATTCAAACAATTGTGAGCCGGAGATAAGTCCATGTCCTACAAACAGATAGAAAAATGGTTTCCCAGAAAACGCCTCATGTATGAAATTCATAGATCCAGTACAGTTGTTCGACTCCGCAAGAATAAATTGCGCATGCGCAGTGAAAAGTTTGTAGATGATAAAAGTTACACAAAAGTAATGTGATTTATTTTTGTGAAGGAAATAAAATATTACCATAACACAACATAACGACCTGATAATGTGTTGTTGGCTACCGGGTCTACCAAGCTAAATTAAACTGTAGCATGTTTACTCCTGTAGGATTAATTATCAAAAGTTGCTCACTTGATGTTTGCTTTAAATTTGCAGATATAAGCCATCACATTCACTTAGCTCGTAATAATAAATTTTATATCCACTATTGCAGTTAATTACAATATTTAAGTCTACAATTACGTTAAATCGTCGCCAATTAGCAATTTATAACATCCGCAATTATATTATCAACAACATCATGTGACTATGCCTACATTTATTATCGTACACAAGGGATATTAAGAAAATTTGTATGCATGATTTTAAATAAAAAAACAGTTTGCTTATCGGCGAATTCACATTCATCTTAATGTTCATTTTGTGAAGCCAGAAAAGTAAGACCCGATATTCATTAAATCATTTGATTTCTATGTGACAACAAGAAACAACTTCTCAACATGAGCTATTTCAACCTTATGTAACAGGATTTGTTGTTTCTAATCTAACAACGTACATAATTGCATGAAAATGACGTCTGAAGATTCAGTTCCGAGGTCCGACGGCCAAAGTTGGACTTAGAACATAGTAAGGCTATTATTTTACGTATTATATGTAATTGCCGCTTCATTTACATATGACACACAATTACAAGAAGATTACTTACATTTTTTGGACGGTAACACGGACATTTTTCTCATGCAGTCAATTACCGCAGTTGTGTCCCCGAACTCTGGTGATTTTGTGTATATAAATTTGAGAACATGCGTTGACAAAAGATTTCGGTAGGAATAAAAAATATCGGATTGATTCGTCTTAAATAACAAGTTAGGACTTTGTTATTAGGTCTATAAGACATTCATAATGCATATAGAGTGAAAAGAATGTTTTATTTTGTGTCCGGCATGGTTACCGTGGTCGTTAGAGGACACCACTGATAATCGAAAAGTCGCTGGAGAGATTGATGAAAAAATTGAAACTGCTTGATAATCAAACTTACAGTTCACTTCGGCCATATAATTTTGTGCCGAGTGCATGTGACACGAACTAAAAAGTATTGACAAGATCTTTGTAGAAATTCAATATCCTCTATCACACGTGCAAATGTGTTCGTAAATCCAATCCTTTTGTTCTGAACAGCCATTTAAACAATTCACAGTTTCATATATTCGTATACACGACATTTAATTACTTCCTTACATACATTTTGTTATTCAGTTGTAATTATCAAGTTTCATTCGTTATATTGTATTGGATTTACATCGTTTATCATCAATATTTAGACAACAAAATAGAACAGAAAAAAATTGACCTACCTACATTAATTTCTTTGATCAAGTAACCCCAAACATTACCATTTGCTGGCCAGTGTTCATAAAATATCCAGTGATTTCCTGCTTAAAGTCGGTTATACATAGTGAATCAGCATGTACATCAGTCCCGCATTTGTCTTGAGGCCTCCTTATACCAGTGCTCGCCCGAATGAGTTAAGTGGATTGGTTACTATGGCATATAATGTATGATAAAAAATAAATGAACATAATATCTGTAACATTCCATGGTAGTATAATTTATTTCTTTCTTCTACTGCTAAATAATAACTAAGCAAGCAATGTACAATTAACAAATAACAAATAACAAGTTAGTAACAAATAAATACAAATACATGCATATAGGATACAATAATTTGTAGGATTGTCCTTTGGATGCTAAATTCAATTCCATTCACATATAGACGACGCTCTACGAGCGTATATACATGTATATATAAAACTACATCAGATAAATGAAAAATCAAGTGAAATGTATGCATAATTACTTAACTTGGGATTAAATTACAGTCAGTTTTTTCAAACAGTTTAACATGTACGCTTGGAAATAGTGTTCTCCATATCATTATACTGCTTATAATATCTACATCATCCATAATGATCATATCACAGTACATTTTCACATCCAATATCATATCTGAATTTAGGCACATTTATTTATCAAAATGCATGTTCAATGTACAATAAAAGAAAAGATAAAAAATAAGTAAAAATCATAGTTCCAGTTCAATTTTCGCCATTTTAGGAAACAGCATACCTGTTCTTTATTATTTAAGTGTTATTGTAATTGAAAGCCACACAATCCTTCATATCTCTTTGTCCCCGAATCCACTATCCACTACCATACAGCAGCGTCATGTAAATTTCAATCAGAAAGCTTAACGGGCATTATAATTACTGAGTCATTGTCTTGTCCAATAATCAGCTCAGACTCTTTTTCGTTGAAACAAAGTGATAATGGATTAGTGACACCATGTTTAATAATGTGACTGATCTCAAATTTTTCGTTAAGCTGTGATACACTATCCTTACGGGTGACAAAGATATTAGAGTCTGGAGCGTAGCACACACCCCCAGTAATATGTTTCAGTTTTCTTTCCATTTGTTGTTTACCACTATTGTCTATCAGAATTAATTCATCGTTGAAACTACTAATGCAGTATCCTTTGAAAGTTGGTGACACTGTGAGGACTCTCAGTGAAATGGCTGGAGGCGTTTGTGAGTACAGAACTCGTTCCCTGATTCCTGACTGTGTGTAAAGGTAAATGTGACTTTGGTCCAGTATAACTAATTGGTTACTATTTTTATTGAAAGACAAGCTTCGACAATTGTGTGACAATGTCAAAGATTTGTTAATAGTCATCTTCCCTAGTGTGTTTACAAATTGCAATGTGTCTCTGAATACAGCAACGACAGCTGTATGCGTATCTGTTATACAAACATCCCATGGATGTCCAGACAAATCTACAAAGTCTATTACTTCAAGATTCTTTATTCGTTTAAGTTTGCAATTGTTGTTATCAGCAACCAAAATATCACCTGCAGCCGTCGCACAGCATCCTCTAATGGACGAAGGCTCTTTGTCATCTTTCAAACTTACATTTACTTGTTTTATAGTTTCTTTTTTAACAAACAGTGATTTGCGCGCTGCGTGAACTTTCGCTACTTTTGGTGTCACATGTTCTGCCTTTAGTGTCGTCGTTCCCGTTGGTAAATATTCGGATTCGAGACCTGTTGGATCTATCGATTCAAACTTAAATTGCAAAATATCTTTTTGCAAATGTTGTAGAGACTCTTCAATCTGCTTAGTGTCCAGTTTGAATTCCAGTTCATCCGGGGAAATTGCGACTTCATTCAATTTTTGTTGCTTCGCTTCCACTATTGACTCACTTTTTTGAATCTTGTCCTCGCATTTTTTGTAAGCAATAAATTGAACAGCCTTAGGTTTTGACTTTGACGACTCAAGGCTTGTCTGTAGAGTTTTAATCTCTTTTAAGTCTGCTTCGCATGAAGATATTTCTTTACCTATCACCTCATCCTTCTCTTGCGCCAATTTATCATAATACTTTATGCATTCCTTTTGCTGTGTTTCAAGATTTTTAAGCGTTTCTGAAAGTTCGATCTTACGTGCAGAAATTTTCAATTCCTGTTGTTCTCTTGCCGTCTTTAATTTAGCTAGCTCGTTCTCGAATAATATTTTTTTTTCTTGAATAGTCGAACTAATATGATCTAAATTCTTCAAAATCGGGGTAATATCAACTGGCTTCATCTCGCCAAGATGTTGTAGTGTACATGATCTACAAGAAATAGGTGGCACAATTCAATGTATAACCAAGGAGTTTCCCCGTCCTAAACAACACTTTGGATAAATATTTTTCTTACAATGGTGGATTCATTTACAGCCTTGATTTCGAGGGTCATTCTAAAGATTTTGATACAAGGGGTTTCAAGAGCTAAGAGTTATGTTTAGTTGAATTTTAATTGAATTTGTAGCAATCTGTACAAGGATACTCTCACAACAGAAGAAATTTGTTTGGACCTTTTCTTTTTGGTATAATTAGGAGATTAGTACCCATTTAGCGTATTTTAACCTCAAACATTTGGTAAGAAATTCATGACTTCTCTCAATTGGCATTCATTTTAGAGATGTGTATGGAATGAAAATTAAAGTCTAAGATAAACGCCTATTTAGTACAGACATACAAAAAGTAAAAGAAGAGAAAACGCTAGTTATGCTATCTAAGAATTATCATGAGTATGCAATATGCACAGGACTATAAAACTATTGTTAGTATTTAGACGCAAGTGAATTGTACTGTTTATCTTTGGGGTATCACCAATTGTATCCACTGCCCATGTATTATCAAATATGTGTAAATATATATCATTTGTTAACTGAGAGAATTAAATGTAACGTAATATATATACCGATGATTTGAGCTCTTGCAAACCTTGCAACAGAATTGCTCATGGTTTGTACAGAAATATTCAATGGTCTCCCCTTGGTGCGCATGGCAAACGGTTGATTCCTCGGAGACCTCGATATCTTTTGATCCATCTGAAGTAAATTATGATTTAGTGAAGGTTAGAAATCGAAAGTCAAATGAATGTGCCGAAAATGATACTTAATGGCCATAACCAAGGGATAAAACAAATCATTAATTTAACAAATATATCACGTGCGTTCAATTAATATATTCAATGACTTTAAAATTTTGTAGTTAATATTAAGCGAAAGTATAAAAAGTCAAAGTCAGTATCATTATTCATGGATGACAAATAGTTGCTTTGAGTAAAATCAATCCAGTGGTTCTAGAATACAATCTATATAAAGAAAATAAATATTTTGCCAATGACTGTTTTTATGTCATTTTTGATAATTATAGCAAGTCTCCGCAACTAGCCAAACTCAATATGGTAAATGCTAAAAAATGGTCGATTCAATGTGTGTTCTCGACAAGGCTCATGAATTTAATAACTTTGTCAAATGTTTCATCAATCAGTCAGCTAGAGCCGAAAAGAAAATAGATTACAACGTACCAATATACGCAGCGAGTTGTTTCAAACTTCTCTCGGAAATGAAGGAAGTAATTCGAACTTCTTGTGAAGTACGTTCACTCAAACCCATCGATATTTGTTGAATTGTTGCACGAAATGTGCCACTAGTAACATACCTAAGTAATCTAAGCAGCCCTTCCCGTTTTGGACACATTATTGTAATTGAAATACATTTCCGTGTGACGTTCTGAACCTGGTTGATTTCTTGGCATGAAAGGCCCTGTTTCAATGTTTGTATTTCTGGTAACATATTTGAAAAGTCTATACCGCCTGCTTTCTGTACCATGTCATTCAATACCAAAATAAACAGTTCCTCTATGTGTCGTCTAGCATTGTCATCAAACATTTGGAGAGACAACTCTAAAACAACGTCTCGAAAAGACCGATATTAGTGAAATTGCGTTATAAATTTATCGAATTTGTTGTAATTACGAATGGAATGTGAACGTAAATATTAGGATCATCGGTTATGATATTGTGGACAAAATAGATACAATCCGTTTTGTTGTTGTTGCTGTTGTTGTTTTAGTGCGTAATTAAAAACATATATCAGACTGCATGCAACATATTTAAAATAATGATGACCAAACTGATAGACTATAAATCTGTATACATGTAGTAAGGGTAGCTGCAATCAAAGATTTGTGAGTGATATCAATGGTTTGAAACCAAAAAGTCGACAGATCCACAACCCCCCCCCAAAAAAATGGGTCAAACAAAATACATCCACAATGACGTAGTGTAATAGTGTTACCGTAACCATAGTCTTCATCTTTCAACTTTTGCACTTCCCTGATATATTCTGGAACAACAATGTTACACTTAAATGTATGAAATTTGCAAAAAGGATATTGTTTTTATGAAGAAATACAGAAGTTTCGCTCAGAAAGTGGTAAAATTCAAAAGGAAATACATAATACATGTAATACATTCTGGTAAAAGGAAATACATAATACATGTAATACATTCTGGTAAAAGGAAATACATAATACATGTAATACATTCTGGTAAAAGGAAATACATAATACATGTAATACATTCTGGTAAAAGGAAATACATAATACATGTAATACATTCTGGTAAAAGGAAATACATAATACATGTAATACATTCTGGTAAAAGGAAATACATAATACATGTAATACATTCTGGTAAAAGGAAACGAATAAACGTATTAATAGATATATATCTTTAATTTTGAAAATGTAGACTGCATAAAACCAGACAAGAGAGAAATATAGCTTAATCTTATCTTGTATACATCGGATTGTACAAGTGAGAAATCAAGGCCTTGTATATAGTATATAAGAATGGTCATACCACACGCTCTGTTCAGCAGTTAATTATTACATGGAAAAATCAGAAAAAATGCCAGTACCTGTAATTGTTTGATTGGTTTCTTCGGCTTTAGTATTATTAGACAAGCATTTCCTAAGACGTTATTGCACATCGTGTAGGTCACCATCAATTTTGCTCTTTGAAATGTCTATGATTTTGTATTCCTTTACCATATGTTGAATATTATTGTATACTTTATCATTGATGGTGTTGGAAAGTTGGACAAACCAACTGGATAAAGAACCCCATTCAAAATTGAAATCATCTTCATCAAGTTCAAAAGAATCTGGATGTGCCGCCGAATTCCGTCTATCTCGTATGTAGCTTACTAGCTCTCTTTCTTTCCTAGGAATTTGCTTCGTGAACATTGTTAATATCACTGAGATAAGGAGGCTCATATCAAATCTTGATAGGTCAAAATTGCGAGCTTTTATTTTATCCATTGTTTTTGTTGTCAATCTTTTTTCCCAATGTTTATAATCTTTATCTATGAACTCTTGTAATGATTTCCCACCAAGCATTTTCTCACAATATTTCAGCAATACGTACATCCCTCCGTGATGTAAAAGCAGGTTATACCTAATTCTCCTTTTTATACCTTCAGTCAGTTCAGCCATTGTGTACAATGCGTTTATTACCAAATGCTGTTCACATGTTTAAACGAAACGGTAGTATTTGCGCCAGTATTCCCACTAGAAATTACTGTTAAATTAGACGCTAATTATTTTAGAGATATTCCTCCTACAATGATTGAATAACGTTCGACAATATTTCAAAATGCAGAGAAACAAAATTATGTTAAAAGTTTAGATCTCACTAAGCCGTCTTGGGTTTATTTTCACTATTAGGTCAGCTGTAACACTTCCTGGTTTACGGATTTCTTCTGAAAAAAAAACGTATCAGACATGGTGAAAGGTAAAACAATAAAAGGTTATTACATGTTTATGCAAATTCAGAGCCCTGATTTTCGAGATCTGTTTCTTTTCTTTTGCTCCTTCTCATCATGATGATAGTTGGTTTTGCATTTCGCTAATCACGTTTATCAATGTAGTGCGAACTCATTTAATTCAGTCACGTAGTACTTTTGTTGCTGAACGAATAATCATAGTAAACTAGTTAAATTAATGCAAAATGTAACAACGAAATAAAAGAGGTAGTCTGAGTGATTCTAAAATCATGTACAATCGCAAAGAAAATACCAAATACAAATTAACGTTTATACATAATATGCTATGAAATGAAAAAGTACAAAGTGTATTTGTTGCATATCATTCAGTGTAGTAGATACAAATTATATCAGGGATTTTCATAAAAGCTATTTGTAAATTCAAACCAGCTTGAGATGTAATACCATTTGATAAAGAACAAGATTTCTGACCCAGAAATTTTCACAAAACCTCCTAGAGACACCATTGGATTCTCAGTCAAGTTCTATAAATGTAGTTTAGTAGTTTCTTGTGATACAATTCTCTTCTGAGTGTTATTCTACCGAGACTTCCTTCCCGAATCGTTTATTGTGTTTGTTTACTTTAATCACCAGCATGATCCTAAATGGGCGACCAACTTATAAGATCACACGCTTTAAATACCCGGCGCTACAAGTAGTAATCTATGTCATTGGCTAGTGGTTACCACTTTGATTGTCTGGTGAAAGTCTAAATGAACAAAATATGGATTATCCTTGTCATCTCATAGATTAGATAATACTACATAGGTAAGGAATATATAAAATATTTGCTGAGAATACGAGTACAAATTGTAGACATCCGTACAACAAACGTCAATTTCTTTCCACAATATTGTGTACCATATTTAAATCTAAGAGATCGGATAGGTGACTAGATTGGTCTTTAATCCATGAACCCCAGTTGTGCACCACTATCTAATGAACATAAAATATGCTGTTATTTGTCTTGTTACATAAGCTACTAGCTTCCATGTTTTTTTCATACTGAATGGGATTACTGAACTGCTCTGTTATTGAGCAAAGGATCGATACTAGGCTACTTATTTTCAGTGACCGTGACAGTTGGCATGTAAGGGTTATGGAGTTTGACTTAAAGTAAGTTTGAGTCAATAGATTTCAATAGAATTACAAAAAAAGTACAGAAATATTTTTGACGAGTATCAAATTACTTTTTATCACAATCATATTAAATACCCGTTTATCAAATTGTACGGACCTTTTTTATTGTAAGAGGTTCGATAAACAGTACTTCCAGCATATGCTTTTTCGCCGAACGTGTTATAAGATTCATTCGTGTTGCTAGATCACTGTTTCATTGCGATGACGCGGTTGCCAGGACAAAAATATTGGCATGCTTTTGCAGTAATTGTTAATATTAATGTATACAAATCGAGTGTATAGTTATTTTTTATTTCCGATAAATAAACTTTCTCGTAAAATATTTACACTGCTTGTTAAAATTGCAAACGATCGCCGAAATCACAAAACAACAATTCTAGAAAATAATCCTTATATTTAATTAAAGATTCACAGGTAAACCAAATATTGCATTTTTTAATATATTACGGAAACGAGACTCAACTTCCTTTCTGACCATGTTCTGGTTACCAGCTTTCTTAAGCCACCATGTTCTTTCAGTATAGATTTGCTCCGAAACTTTAAAGATGATTTAATTTTACAGTCTGAAAGTGGCTTATTTTTTGCTTATATTTTCTACATTACATAATCTTCATAATGTAATGAAACACACTTTTTCTTGACATTAGTAATCCAGATTCAAATCATGTCGAATATGCAGTAGATATTGTAAAATGTAAATTTTTGTTATTAAATTGAATCTTCTTACGATTCATAGTCTGGATAATTTTATTTTGCAATAAGCTTGAATTAAAAATGGAAAGAATCTTTAAAAGGATTTATTTTATGGATACTGATGTATTAAATTGTAGTATACAGGGTTGTTTGTGTGGACCCCGAGTGAATTATTATATGGCATTAGACCAGCTTTACAGTCGTTACTATCCAATGAATATACAATGTGTAGACTTGAATCCAATAGGTCAATAAAAACGAAGCACTAGAAAGTGAGTATCATTCGGAACAAATTAACAAAATCAGTTAAAATGTACAAATTCGGTTTAAAAATATTCTCTCAATAACTCAAACAGATAAGCATACACATATTTTTTCCGGTTATCATAACAGAATTGCATTTAATACATTCGGTGTTTATCTTTTTTAAGATTCTTCTTGTTTTAATAATAAAAATCCATATAAAACAGTAAATCTAATTAACAAATTTAAGAATTATTTTTAAGTGGAAAAATCTATCTTTAAATGCATGGCATTACTGAAATATCCTTGCATTTCTACTTTCGTTTTCAAAATTCGTTGACCCGCTAATTTTACCGGAAAATTATTAAGAGTTTGAATTAAACATTTAAGCCGTGGCAACACTGATTTTTTAAAAACATCATTTACAGGACATTGTCCCACAACAAACTTAAATAAATACTTTTAATCTCAATGAAAGATACTCGACAATGCATTTAAACAAGGTACAAAGTACATATAAAGTTACGTTCAAATTGTAAGCATAAACATTTATCGACAGATAAAGATTATTTAAGCGATATTCAATAATACCACTGCTAAATTTATTTATTTAAGTTGCTAGTAAAGAAATGAATGAAATCATAAACATTTCATAAATGATACAAAACACTTACATGACAACATTTCCCGTTCATTTGTCACAAAAGAAACTACATGCGAACAATATGCTGTGTCGCTTAATGCACTAATTAAATACGCGTAAAACGTGGCTGGTTTATAATACGCGACTCGTATCAAAGCACTGAAAGCACTGCTCGGACAGCCCTAGCGCAACTGACAAGAATGATTGCGTAGGTCAAAAGAGTATAGCTAGGACTGCCTCTGTGAAATGAATTGGGGGAAATAAAATGCCCTTATGCGACGCTAATTTTGCGCCATATTTTACAAGTATAGAATCAGAACAATATTATTCCAAATATTTATCATGCAAATGAGCAAAATTCGGTATCAATCCTACACTAAATTTGCTTACAACTACAGTAATTAATATACATGTACTAATATTTAAGCATCTACATTACCTGGTTTTGTTTAAGATTCTGTGTCATCTTCTCACTCAAAGACCTATACTATACATGTTTTGTATGGGTCGTTGGTCTTCTTTTCACATTGTACATTTGATTTCAAGCACAACCATTCTGGACTCATACTCAGAAAAAAAACTGCTTTATAACTTAAAAATGTGCAAATGTATTATAACACTGGACCTGACTTCTGATTTGATAAAGGTGCTGAAAATTGCGAGCCTTCCACTTTTTCAACTACTTCCTACTTTTCACGAAAAAATTCTACTAAAACATCTTTGTAAAAAAATTAATTGTATTCTTTGTATCAGTTGTTTGACGATAATTAGGAATATACTTTAAGAAAGAATATATTTGTCAGTGGTTTAATTACAATACCCGGGAAAAAAACAAACAATGCAGAAAATAGAATACACTCTATCTATGCATACAGTTGACTACAATCGGGTGACATGTTCTTATCTAGAACATGCACATATTTACCCAAATGTAAAACAGTAGGGAAGACCTCAAAATACATGTAGTATATAAGAACGTTAAATAAGGTTTTATGAAATGTCAACCACTCGCAAAAAATGATTTATAGCTCGTCTACTTGTATGATCGGTGAAATAAATGATAGATAACAAGCTGACAGTGATTTGGTAGAAAACCTGGTAGAAAGAGTATACGATTACAGGCAGAATTGTGCTCAATTGAAATGCTTAAAATTTGTCGACAGATACAGAATGTTTTAGTTAAATATACAAATATTACAGTTACGTTATCAATGGAATGTTGATAGTTTTGTAAATAATGAAATCATAATAATTTCAAAATAATACGAACACTTACATGACAATATTTCCTATTCATATGCCACAAAAAAGACTACGTGCGTACAGAACGAAGTCGTTAATATTGGTGTCATTCAATATATCGAAACAATGAATGAGCTCGCGACTCGCATTGCCTGTAAAATGGCGCATTGAATGTTGGGTAAGGAACCAATTTGACCCAATGTTTACACCAAGTCACGTGGTTATAATGATAAACTGTAATTATCTACCCTGAATATCCGATATACAAAATTTCACCCTTTATTTAAAATTTAGAAGTTACAAGGAGCCATAGCGAGCCGGTAAGCTAAAACTCCGAAACCATCCGAATTTTCGCCGTGGTTTTCAGCTCTGGAGCTCATTACTTGAGCTGGACACCAAGACATCATGGGCCAATGAAAATTAATCTTACATAGCAGTTTCTAACCCTCGTATTTTGACGCCATTTTTAAATAACGGCAAGTATTCTTAAAGCGCAAAGATAAATCAAAGTAACGATTTATTTTTGTTGTCTACTTTCGCGCTGTTGATTTCCTGATGACGCACTCTACATTGAATTGTGATTTACTATAATTAACTCAAATTTTCTCAGGAAAGTATGTTTTATGCTATTATACAAAAATATTTTTCACCCTGTTTTCCGCATGTCTTTGACTTTTTCGTTTTTCGGGTTGTGAACTGTCTAAACTGGAGGTTCGCTCGAATTCCTTTGCACAACCTTCAGATTATTTTTCATGTGTAAATTTGCCAAAACAATCTCAATTGTATCTATACTAATTACTTGTAAAAATTGTTTGGATCTACTTAATGTGTGATAATATCTAAATTTGTCAATGTTCAGTCAAATTTGTAGAACCTTACGCTATTACATTTCTATACCAGGCCTAGGATTACTTATATTTTTTGCATGTTTTGTATTTTATATTTCATGCTAGCAATTTTTTTTATCCTATTGTTCCGTTTTATTGTTTAAAACTTTAAAGCTGCATATAAGATATGTGTATTGCCTGACAGTCTGATCTACAGTAATTTTCTGTGGTCAAGATTTCTCTTAGTCTTGACTATCAATACCTTGAAACTTAAAACATGACATACTTGAATATATACTGTAATTTAAAAAAAATCCGAAACTCACTTCTGAACAAATGAAAACGTTACATTTTATACCCATTTAGAAACCTCTTGTTTACTGTTGTGTAGTATTTTCTAAATTTATTCACTATATAATTGTCATACCATGGAACTGAACATTTATACGAGTTTAGCATTCATTGCAGTATGCACTACATGCCATATATAAGTAAAAGTTTGATGTCTTATCTTAAATCTAGTTTAATACTTTAACACTCATTTGCATACAATGTTTGTTTATCATGTAAATAAAAATATATCTGTCTTTTCTGTCAAGGGTTTACATCTGATTGTTTAATAATATTGTTACAAATATTTTAAAACTAGTCATAAGATATTGACTGTTTTCAACATATGTAAAATCTACATTAAATAAATGTTCAAAAAACATGATTAATAAGTGTTAGTATTATTTATTACTTGACTATGATTATTAACATTTTACTAAATGTGTTTATTAGAAACAGAGAAAGTTGGTATATTGTGTATTGAGATGCTTAATTATTTTTTAATGTATCCTTAAAGTATCATAAATTAAGATGTTAATACTATCAATGTCTAATGTTTGATCATTAACATTATTCAGTGGGAATTCTGGGAAGCTCTTCTGAGTGTAGTAAATGATACTGTGTCTACAGGTACATATCCATCATTTTAATGTGTATTACATAATTACTTAAGGTACCTACCGTACTTTTATCTTATCTTACTAGTATCTTACCTTATCTCCTTTAGACTGTTATTAATAGCTTTTTGAGGTTAACCTTAAAATTTGGTCATGATTTCATGTTTAATGTAGATTTTGTAATTAACCTTAAAAGTTGTAATTAACCTTAAAAGTAATGTACATCATGATTTTTATTTAAGGTATGTTAGGTCATAATGTCTTGATGATTCAGTATTTAAACCTCATGTTTCTGAGGAGAGAGTAGAGAAGTGAGAAGAGGGAGAAAAAGAGACAAAGGAAGCGAGTTCAAAACAGAAACATGTCAGCTAATACTTGATGGTGTTTCCTGAAAATAAACATGTTAACAAGAATTTGATTGAGTTTGTTTTCTTATTCTTAAAAAGAGAAATTTTGTAACAATTTTAACTTTTTGTGGTACATGTATATCTATACTGTAGTGCTAAATTTCATTCTTAGGAAAAACAGGTTCTAAGTAGACCTCTGTGTGCAACTGTATTTACTGCTCATATATTGATACTTGTGCCTTAAAACAAAATGAAGAATTTGCATAATTTCATTCAATAAATATTTATGGAAAATTGACAGGCTATTTCTTTCAAAAATATGTTCCAATGTGCTTTTAACTTTATCACAACTTACACTTTCTTGGCAAGTGATTATTAATAACGAATAAAAAACAAAAAGCTAAATAGGATGAACTAGTAAGCAAAACTAGCAAAGGATATGTTTCCTCACATGATTTCTTGAATACTATACTTGGGAGGAAAAAACTTATCCATAAATTATTATGCAGTGTAATTAAAAACAAACTCAGCACCACAGCCAATAAAAAACGAAGCGAGCCGTTTCTAGCTTTTTTAAATGCTAACATTGTCAGGAACGCATTGGCTCCCTTCTTTGATATGATCCATAAAAGGATTTAAGGGTCTAGGAAAAACACGCCAATTTACCGGAGAATTACCTTAAATATAACACGTCTACCACTGCGTTCAGACTTAAATATTCGCGAAATCAGTACTTGTATTTTTGAATTGGAATTTCTTAATCATACCTGAGACATAATGGTCTCGGATCATACACCACCATGTCTCTGTAAACAATATTAACCCAGTCAGAAATCACGGAGCACTTGGTAATAGCAATGGCGGTGTTAGACTAGAATATTCCCATTCGAAAATAAAAATGTTGACATCGCTAATATTTTCGTCCTCTGAATTCAGTTGTAGACTTGTATTAATGTATATAATTGATTTTTACGACATACTGATTAATACGCTTTATGATACTCTTAAAATCTTGCTTCAGTGTGTGGAATTTGGTTCTTTCCGTGTGGTCGCATCATTGCCTGTTACAAGAAATCGTTTCCAGGATGGAGAATAGTGATATTTCCTTATGAGTGTAAAGTAATGAGGTGTGAAGAACAAAGTTTATGTCTGACGCAGGTGCGGTGAAAAATGGATGCCTTAGTGCCTCAGCCCAAGCTGTCAGCCAAAGGTTAATCTCACGATTTGGCCTTGTATTAACTGGCACTCTGTAGGTACAATTTCAGTTGTGAATGGAAATAAACATGCAGAAAAATACATTGAAATTGTTGATAATAATTTCTGGCCCGTGATATTTTCCAAGATGACAATGCGCCTGCAAATTTCAAGCAATAGAACACCCATGGAACTCGCTCAGGAAACAAACAACAGATATTTGTAAACAACCCTACTGACCTTGAGCGCGAAATCGGGAACTCTTGGGATGATATCCCTTTCTACAACTACTAGTATAGGAGCCATTACTAGTCTTAGCCAAATATATACTGAGAATTGTGAGATCAAAGGCTACATCACCAAGTATTAAAGTATTATGTAAAACAAAACCTTGTTGTTTAGGTATTTGAGTTGTTGTTATCAATTATCATTAAATGATACATGTATGTCACTCTAAAGTCGATATTTTGTTTATAACATAACCCGCCGCTGTACTGTGATATTAAAGATGTATACAACCACTAACACTTTTCTAGTGTACTTTCATTCACAATATCAGTAATTTAACAATCGGATTCCTCATATAAAGATTTGATATTTCCTTACTTATATATCTTGTTACGCCCAAATGTCTCTGATTGCTTCTGTAGTTTTACTTGACTACTATCGGAAAGAGGGGCAACTGTGACCAAGTATATTGTCTCTTAATAATAATCAGTGTTGCCTCAATGCTGTGGGTTTGAATCCCACAAAGGACTGGATTTTTTTCTTTTCAGTGGAGTTTAACATTGCACGAACAGCCAGGGTCATTTGGCCACTTTCCATCTTTAACAGTGGAGGAAGACCACAGGCTTACACCTGGGTAGAACCACCAACTTTCTGTAAGCTAGCTGGACAGCATCCTCACACGTAGAATTTTGCCCCAGGTTGGACCCGAACTAAAAGCCATGAAGGGCTAGTGATTACAAGTCAGAGACAATAACAAATTGACCACAGTCCCCCACTAAAAAAAATTCACTTGTGAGGAAGCTGTCTAGCTAGTTTACAGAAGATCGGTAGTTCCACTCAGGTGTTTTCTTGTAGACTTCTTCCATCATAAAGCTGAAAAAGTCACCAAATGACCCTTTGTTGGTGTGACCCCAGAGAAAAAATAATAAGGAAAAAAAGTAATATAAATAAATAGCTAAATTTGTTTATTTAGTCCATACTAAATACACATATACTTTTTGCACAAAATACAAGGTCTGTACAATATTGCACAGGTATGTTACTACAATAGAATCAGGCTGAGTGTTGTAAATTGTATACCAAAAAAATACTTAACTTCTTCTATAATTCCTATCAAAATGATGTCTTAATCAAATACATACATTTTATACATCATTCACTATTCAGATAAATACAGTAAATATGTATTACACACAACCTCAATATCAAGAGCACTTCACCATAAAGACCACTTATATCAATTTACTGAATCTTCTATTATCCAATTTAGCAATTAAAACAACATCAATATTTGGACAATATTAACTCCAAATGTGGGCTTAATATCAGGTTTTACCATATGTTTCAGCGCAATAAGATATCAAATTCATTTCAAGTCAAATTTAAAAAGGGCCTGATTTTTTTAAAAACTAAATTGCAAAATCAATAGTACTGATGTATAAATCATGGGACGTCTTAAAATGAATATGAATAAAAACCTTCAAATAGAAAATATTTCATTGATAATCAAAAATGTTTACATCTTGTACATCTTGTACAAATCATTGACAGATCTTTGTGTAATATTCCACTAGACAATCTAAACAGCCTTAATGCAGTGGAGTTTCATCTACACATACACCATAAAAATGCATAATCAGTAATGCATACTTTAGCACATATTAATACTGTTAAAAAATAAAACAAGACAATGTTACATAAGATGAAAACTACTACAGACATATACAGATAACATAAATTTACACAATAACACAACAAAAACATCGAAATAATTGTATTTTCAATTTCAGTAACTTCATAATGTGTAATATATATGTTAAAAATAATTTCTATAAATAAGAATTTAGCTTCAAATTATTGTTATGTCAATATATCATTTATGAAAACAGTATGATCTAATTTTGGTTCATATAGGAAAGCTAAGAAAAAATGGAGTTTATAAACTGCACCAAAATATAACATTAGGAATGCTAATGACGATTTTTTATGAATAAAATTATACAGAGTATCACAGACATTATGATGATATGTGTGTTACTGTATAGTCTATGGACTCTTGTTCAATATTGTCTGTTCAAGGTACTTTGATAATGGATGATGCATAATATTTTAAGTGTCATTTACAATGAATAATTCTTGATAATCTTGTATTGCATAGAGGGTTAAACATCACCATTTGGTTGCACTTTCGGAATAACACGAGCCGAAACCTAAAATAAAACAAAATACAAGTATAATATTTGAAAACGAAATTGTCTCCCTTTATACATGTTTATTTGCAAATGAAATGTTAAACCATTTTTACATCAATTTCAACAAGTATCTAACATACAAGTGGCACTACTTCACATGGTTACTAACAATTAGGTGTAGGATTATAATAGAACCACTTAAAGCTGGGAGTGGGGGTTAAGAAGAGTTTGCATTAATCCAAATGCACATTATATACATATCTACCTCAGTCATCACAAAAAGCCATTCACATGGTGCCAAGGACAAGTGACATTAAATTTAGGTATATAGGTTGAATTCACTAAATTCCTGTATCAGAAGATAGACCAAATAGCAACAAATAATGAGTAAATGATATTAAAGCAAATTGAGGTAACACAGGTTCTGGACTCATGGACTTTAGTATATTGCTACATAAAAGGAGAATAGTAATAAAGCCTAAATCCATAAGTTCAAATCTTGCTGGAAGAGAATTCAGTGTGAAAACTGCTTACCCCTAACAAATTCCTTGGAATATAACCTTCCTGTGACGTCCCTCCTGACCTCACCCACCACCATTCCTTCTCATGTTCATCACCTTTCTTCAACACAGTGAATCTATCACCAATATGTAGATCCAGTTCATCATTATTTTCCTTTGTGTAATCAAATACGGCATAAACATGGCCATTGTTCATAATACCAAGTTTCTCCTGGATGCCTGGGTACAGAAAAACATTTTGACATTTATACAGATTTTGTAATGATGAGGCCAAAGATTATTATCATTTTTTAAACTTACATCCATTAACAATATAGTAAGCTGAATAAAACAATTAATAATCAAATTATTGAAAATGCTTTAATTAAGTGTGAGGTTCCAAATCTATGTAATCAGAGCTGAAACAATGAATTGACTATTGATATATAACTAGAGCTGGAAAGAATCAGTGCAAGCTATCTCGGTCTGCATAGTTAAGTGATTTTCTTTAAGCATTGAGCATTTCCTGGAAAAATCTTCTACTCTAAGACCATGCCTTTAAGACCAGAGGCAGATCTCAATTCATAGTGACCACAGCTGCACAAAATACTCACTGTACAAATATTCTGAGCAACCATCATAGCCGTCTTCATCCTCCTCACATTTCTCAGCAGCAGTCTCATGATCACTAATAGTCGTAGCAAATATACAAGCACCATGTTCAACCAGGAATTTAACCATTGGTAGATTGTTACACGAGGCAGCACAGTGAAGTGGTGTCCTGTTGGTTCAAACAATATAAATGAGTCTTAATAAAAAGCCAAACTCAGTATGTTGAATATTAAAATATTTTCAAAAAAAATTCAAATCAATTATTAACAATTACATGTACATGTAGTAACAAAAACCGTAATTAAATTACAAATTTTGAAAGCACATCAACAGGAGAATAACTAATTCTGTGAAATTATAAGTCAAAGCTATCAAGTCCAGGTTCCATCAAGTTACCAAAAAACAAAAAACAAATATAAGGCAAAATGATGGACCTGAAACAACAGTCTTAATTATTTACTCCTGAACATTTTTACTTACCATCCATCACTATCAGGTGAATTCACATCACAACCAAACTCAACGAGGAATGTGACAATTTCATAATGACCAGCACATATAGCATTGTGTAGAGCAGTAATACCTTCATCATTGGATGCACTAACATTATCAACCTGTGAACATTATAATAAATTTCAATATAAATGGAATTGTTCAAATTATGAATAAAATGTTTTAAAAAATAAATGAAGTACAAGTCAACCGAAAACACCAATTAACAAACTGTGAAGAAAAGATACACATTAAATGCAAATAGCATGCATCAAACTTAATATATCAAATTAAATACAAAATGGAAAACACAAACAGACAAAATTCGTATCTTAAAGCAATCCCTTTTAGAGGTTTGTTAGTCAAAATATCATATCTTCATCAGGAAATACAACAGTCAATATTCAAATCCTCTAAAAAAATCTCCTTGAAACATAATCTAAAACAAAGTGAGCATTACCTGTACAGCACATCTTCTGACCAATTCCAATTCTCCTTCCAAAGAAGCATCAAGTAACAGAGCTAGTGGATCAAAGCTAACACGATTCATATTCTTCTTTGAATTACTATTCTTCAGGTTAGTCTTCTTCTTCAACTTTGGTTCACTAGATTTAACTTCAATTGTAACAGATGGATTATCAGGTTTATCTTCTGCTTTGTTATTGTTTACAGTTTCTTTTGCACTATCAACCACTTCAACAATGTTTCCTTTATTGTCTAAAAGCAATGTTTCTGGAATATGATCACTGAATGTTGTTGCCTGTATTTGAATAGCTCCCGGCTTGTTTTCTAATGTTAACATTTGGTTCTCCTGAGATGGGGGAGTTTTATTATTTGTATTAATTCCATATTTATACAGAGCTTTTCCAACCTCCTCATTGTCACTATCAGAATGTCTTCTACGAATATTTTTAGGGGTGTTAGGTTTATAACTGACTTTGTCTGAAGCAACATCAGCATGAGGAGGTGTTGTTGGGAAGTCGAAAGGATAGTTAGGGTTCCGAGAAGGACTGGCAGGTGATGGAGTAGATATGGAGGAGTTAGGTGAGCTGACACTAGACAATGGTGATAAGGAATCCTTCTCTTCATCTTTCAACTTTTCATTGTTCTGATTGTTCGAAATGCTTTTATCAGTTGGGCTACCACTGTCTGTTTTACTACTTGCATTAAGGTCTCTATGTAAACTTAGCACATTCTTTTGATACTTTTCCAAAGCTTCACTATCAAATTTCCCTAAGTAAGTATTTGCTATGACACTCTTAGAAGCATATCTATAAGTAGGAACTGATCTTACAGCACCCAGAGCAGACGCATGATTAAGATTTGAAAATCCACCAGAACCTTCAGATTTTGAAGCATCAGTCTGATTCTGAGCAATAAGCCCGGTGAATTTTTGTATACCTTTAGACACAGACATTGTTGTTTGTTCAGAATCACTGTTGTTTTCAGAAGAGCTGCTTTGTGTTCTTGCATTGACTACAGCTGGACCTGAACTACCTGGTGCATCTTGACGATTAGATGCACGGTTAGGAACAGGGGGAGGTGGTGGCTTAACTTGTGATATATTTTCCCTTGACTGGTTCTTGGGTGCCATAGATTTTTCTGGTGGTTGTCCTTTTGAAGCTGCTGGTCCATCAGTTTTAATGTTCTTATTTCCTGAAGGTTGAGCTTCTCTCTGAGGATAAGGTGGTAATTGTTTGGAAGTACCTCCATTTAAGCTTTCAACAGAACCTGGTGAACTCTGCCCACTGCCAGACTGTCTGACTTCATCTTGTATATCATAAGGTTGTTCATTTGGGACACCAGCCATACCCCTACCAGGAGGAATTACAGATGAACTGTATGTACTTCCATAAGGTTTTGCTGTAAAATGAGACACACCTGATCGTGAATGTGAAGCATTGTTTGATCTAGCATTGTTAGGAACAGATGGTGGAATCTGTAGAGAACTTGATGAGGTATAGGGAAAACCTGCGTTTGCTGGTGTTCGATCATTTGGGCTCTGTTTAGGAGACGGAACTCCATTTTGTATAGGTCTATTGTTACTGTCAACAGATACAACCAATGGTATAGTATATTCATCAGATTTATCCCCATCAAATTTGTTCACATTATTATTGTTTGCCTCCCGTTGTCGATTATTCTTTTCAGGGTACATGAATTTGGAGCTAGGAGGTAATGACTGATACTTAGGGTCTTGTTTACCAAAACCAGCTCCAGCAGTCTGAGGTTCCTGAATGTAAGGTTCAACAGCAGCAACATTAGGTGCAGCACGATTGATTGGTTTATTAGGTTGACCCATTTTGTTCAACTGGTTCTTATTTTGTTCCGACTGATCTGCTCCCATCGCTCGTTTTTTCTTCAATCGCATTTGAAGTTCATGAATTCTGTTATCCATTCTTGTAAGTTCATCTTTCCGTTTTGCTAGAAGTTCTCGATTGCCAGCCATTTTATTATTCTGCTGTTCATTTAACTTGTTTCTTATCTGAATTAAGAGATATGAAAAAGATTTAATCCATCACATAAACAACTAAATGTCAGACACAGAGGAAATAATAAAAGCAAATTTACTAGAACCATATTATTGAAGACTTGAGATATTTGTTCATACAAACTTATGATATTCTACCATAATGACATGCACAAAAATCGGCATGACCCATGGTTATTAACGTACATAGGTTGTGTTATGCACTTTGATAGTGATGGAATTTGAAAAAGAAATGAATTGGATTAAACCACAGATAACTGTACAGATAAATTCAATTACTAGTATTACCTGAAGTTCTTTCTTCAGTTTTTCAAGCTCTGCAAGAGCAGCAGGACTTTGGGTATTTGTATTGGCTTTCACTCGACCACTTCTTATCTCTTCTAGTTGTCTAGTCATCTCTTCCACCTTAGCAACAGCCATTGCTAGTTCCTTCTCTTTCTCATTAAACAAAGCTTTAATGGACTCCAGTTCATAATCTGAAAATATCATAGGGGACAGTGGTAATAAATTTGTGGAAAATATGAAATTCATCACAGGGTAAAAATAAGTCTATCAGTAATTTGAATTACCTCCCTTTAATGCTATATTTGTATTAAATGCAGTATAACAAGGAAGGAAGAATGGAAACATTTTTATAGTCAGTTTAAATATGAATACTACAGCACAAAACTAAATGATTATAGTGATAAAAGTTATTGTATGAATACATAAAATTTCAATGATTTCTATTGAGTGATTTGCGGGAGGGTAGTATTTTGTATGAGTTTTTTTCAGGAGAATCCCTTTCTTTGCTATGTATAGTATAACCTCAAATATTGGCCACCTCAATATAATGACCACCTTGTTATAATGACAACTCATTTTTGGAATGGCTTTCAATAACTCCACTATAATTCAATATGATAATGAGACAACATCATTATAATAACAGATTTTTCAGGTCCCATACGTGGTCTCACTGTGCACTGTATGCTACATGTGTTATCCAGATACATAACATCAGGTTGTAAAAGTATTACTGTGATACATCATAAACATACATTTTAGCAGGTATTCATGACACAATGTGTGATGTACATAATGTAAATACAGAATACAATCTGATTGTTACATGACAGTTGTTTATGATGTACACTGTCACTTTTATGATAGAGATCAGGAAATACTTGGGAAGTTATAGATATCAGTTTGACAGTACACTAGTGACAGTGTGATATTTTGATCTATATGAGCAGAACTCATAGTATAAAAATTGATCACTAACTCTAAATACAGAGGTCGAATTATATACAGATACATATCACCGAAATCTATAAAATTTTGTAAGGATAATTCATTTACTCAACTCAAAATAAAGTTCATTTTTATGATTGAGAAAAATTAGCTCAATTGATTCCATTTACATTAAACTTTTCTAACACAATTAGCCATTTATTCAACACAAAGTATAGCTTATTCAACAAAAGAGGACTTTATAATGCTAAAAGTCAAGTTTATGCCACAAAAAAGTCTATTCAGAGCAAAGAGTAATTATTTCTGACAAAAGCATAATTTATTTAACACAAAGAGTACACATAATGCTTAATACAGGGTGATTATAATTTTTCCATGAATGTATGATCAAAAAGGAAAAGAAAATTAGCAAAATTTAATGGTATGTGATGTCAAATACATAAAGCAAACTCAGCCTTGATGAACAATCTTATCAACAATGTATTACATTGATTTTGATAGCAAGTTATATCGCGGAATAAATATACAAAGGTTCAATACAATGTATCAATCATACTTGAGGGAGATTTATGTCAATATAACAGTTTTACATGCAACAATATTCAATCTGGATTCTATCATATCAATACAGACTTGTACAAGGAATGCACCCAGAATGTTTATATTACATGTCATAAAATGTTTAGTGCTTATTCAATTCAGCCTTGTCGTCTATTCATACTGTTTCACATGAACTTTTCAATTAAACAGAAAACAATTTCAAACATGAAAAGACTGCAACATTTCATACTTCTTATCCATTCATTAAATACAAGTCTATGAATGGAACAAGTAATTCTTTGCTTGTTAAAAAAATAATTACCATCAAAAATGCAGGAGAAGAAAACAAATTAAGATTTGACATTTAATTCAAGTAGAAAGGTACCTGTATAAAGGTACCTGTATTAAGTTCAGATTGTGCCTAACTTTTGTCAGTACACAATCTACAAAATTGTCTTTGACTTTATCATGCCACAAAAAGAAATTAATCAAACTGTCACTCGTTTTATTCATATATCCACTCATTATGACAAACTGCCAACACGCAGAATGTAATAATATCACTTCTGTAAAGGTTAATAGACAATGTTGGTTACATGAACTCTTGGGTGGCATTCATTAAGACTGCTAGTCAGTGGTCTCATATTTCTATGACATGTTATAAATCAGATAAAGTATCACCTTTCAATCAGTCAGTGACCAAGGACAGACTATGAACTGTCAATGAATTCCCAAACACAGTAAGATTGAAATTATATCTGCACATCATTATATCTACACAGCATTTTGATATCTATTTTCAAGTCTTAATGATCATACAAATTTGTCCAAAGTTTTAAACAGTACATTACAGAAAATACAAATTGATTTTCTTATTGCGTAACTTTGGGTTATTTTCTTCAAATTTAAATGTATATTCATACATATTAGCATGTATACATTTATACATTTTTGTTGCTATGAGACAAGTTTATGCCAAATTTAAATTTAAGTTATTTAAAGTATGGATAATAAATGACCAAATTGCATAATGTATAAAACACTTACTAAGATTTCCATTACTGGCCTTTTGTTGCTCTACCTGGCCCCTAAGAGCCCTTAGTTTCTTCAGTTTCATTTCCTGAGCCTCAACTTTATCCCTCAACTTTCGTAATCTATCGTTTTCTGATGCTAACTGTTGTTGTTTTTGCTCTTGTTGCTGTAAAAAGATAGGGACAAATCTAAGTACAGACAGACATACAAATTATCATGCATCAAAAACAGGTCTTCACATAGTAAAGATATCATTGATGTGGACAATATTTGAAGCCTGGTGGCATTGAATATGCATCACCATGGTGACAGGACCTGAACATCAAACTCATGACCTGAATATTGGTGGCACCTAGCAACACTACACAGAGGAACAGGTATATAATTATATGTATACATAGTACTTCAGACAAAAAATAAATCTTATTATTAACTGCATACATCACATACTAAGTTGAGAACAACTAAATGTTTCTTAAATATGCACTGTTGGCAAAATACAACATACCTTCAAATATTTCAATCTTTGTTCCTTAGCAACCAGAATTTGTTGTTGTGATTCTATTTGCTGTTGTTGTCGAGCTGCCATCTCCTGTAACTCACTTAGAGTCATGTCCACCCCACCACCAGGTAACTGAAAGTAGACAAAGTCAGTACATTATAACATTAACTCACACATAGGATAGATACATGAATTTAAAACAATTTGTTATTTCAAAACTTCTTTTTTATTTGGTTCTAATCTCCTCATAAAATCCAACATGCAGTTTTGCAGTCAGTATAGCAATTTGTCACAGCGAAAAGACAAGTGAAAATGCTTTATTATAACACTTTAGACCATAACTCCATTAGTCAGTTCTAAAATTGAACACATAATTATCTAACAAAAGTACAGTGACTGATCTCAAAGCTCAGTTTTATCATCTTTTGTTCCTATTGTGCTATTAAATGTTGATTATATTTATGAAAATACAGGCTTATAAATACAGGAACTTGATTTATGATGATTCAAGGAGCTGTACTTTTCTCATTTTGCATTTTTGTATACTTGGTATTGATTAATCATCTAAATACAAATTAAAATTCTAGAACAAAATTCAGTCTAGTTCACACAAACTCCAAATATAAAATTAAAATTTATGATTTAGATATCTTCCACATACATAGCCCTCAATGACATTTTTTTCTGTTTAATTTGCAACAGATTAACTGAATTAGACGTTATTACGTAACATGCAAACCTCAAGACTTAAGTGTTTACCCAAAACATTATTAATTTTTACATATTGAGATATATGTAATATACACACAAATGTCTCAAAGACCTGACTCTTGAAAATTATTCTGAAGAGGGGGCTAAACCAATATTTACAGTTACATGAAGCAAACAGGTGTATATTCACTCAACACAGATGTTAAATTTTATGAAAAAATCAATTTAAGACACTTTAAAGCAATGTGAAGAGTTTTTAGCCTTGATTTTATCTCACTGATATATACCCATAGGTAAGTTCTTAAATCAACAAACAAAACCTTTCGAACACAAATGAAAGTGAAAAGTTCATAATATATTCATAAAACTGAATCAGAAAAACCTAATGACCCCATTTGTAAGCCATCATATTTGCATAAAATCCACGTCAAAGTTGACTAACTCCCAACAAACCATTGACAATTCAAGACACAAGACAGGTCACCTCATAGATCATAGATGCAGAATTTATTATCTCACGCCAGCAGACAAAAATTTAAAACTTCCACATAAGGGCAAGTCTGACTTCCTTTTCAAATCAATAAAACATGGGAAAACAGGTACATACCCACTAACAATGTGGGAAAATTATTGAAAGAACTGTCAGTCACCCAATCAATGTTTGTTTTGTTTTTATTTACCCTTTTTTTATAAACATCAATCTCAATTAATATTTCATCTGTCAAAACAAAATATCTACTACCTGCATCATCAAACAAGATCTCATACATTAACTATATACGTCCCTAGGAAAATACCTCATGGCTACTTACATTCTCAAGATAAGTTAGTAGATATTGACAAGTTATGGTGATGCAGCCAGGGTTACCTCATCAATCAATATTCAAAGTCACTATGATTCAGTTAAGAATTTGTCAAAAAAATGTGTGCAATAGAGGAGAGATAATTTAAATACAGAATAAAGCTAATGTCTCATAAAGTGAGTCAGCAAGAAATTTGGGTGTTAACTTTAAATCAAAATGACAAACAGTCTCAATTACAGGATGTTCTCAATCTATATACATTCATGTAACTAATCAAGAGTAACAAAAGATTTTTTTTGCTGTTTTTTTTTTCTTAATTATAAACAGCCCTCTTTTGCCATACTGGGATTCACCTTGATAGGTTTTTGTTAAGCGGTTAATATGAGGAATTTACCATTTTGCTTAAGGGGTCAATTCAACTTTTAAGTGTCATATTTATAATGTATCATACAACCATAAATTAATCATGAAATGGTTATAAAAAGTATTTTAACTTAATAACTGTTCAACTATATTTCAGAATCACAAAGTAAGTAAAGCAATGACTCACTGGGAACCATATATATTAAGATGTCCAGTCAGTCTGCAATTTTCCCATGAACCAGTCAGATGGCTAGCTCAGGAGCACAAATATATACAAGGAAAATGCTAATCATTATAAGAATGTTTTATTACTTCCCGTGTAAAATCAAAGTACTCAAAGGGAACAATGTGCAGATCAACATCAAATCTTAAATAACATTAATGAAATCTGATACAGTAATCTGGTCTCACAGTATACAAGTCTCGGTTTGGTAAAAGCAGGGCAACATTAAAACTGTCATCTCTGTGCAGGAAATGTCATACAGCAAAGATACAGATTTTACAACAAAAAGAGTTTGTTTGTGCTGGCTTTAATAGCCTCACCAGGAGCATATCTATAATGTTTGGTGTTTGGTTGACATAAACCAGAGATCCTCTGAGTTACCTATCAGTAATCACCTTGCTTCTAGACAAAACCTGCCTAAAACAGTCAGTTTATTGTGATGCAAAGGTTTTTGGGAAAATGTGATATAAAATCATCCATCCTATCACAGAGCAATAGGTATCTGTACAAACATGAATATTCAGCCTTCAAGCTAGGATACTTTATATGTAAGATAAACAAATGTATTCAGGTATTTCACATACCTGTTCAAGTTCACAAAGTTGTTGCCCCGTTTGTAACGGTTCAACAATTTTAAAATTTGAATACTCAATAGACTGAACAAGTACCGGCAGTTAAACCTAAGTTTCTCTCATACTGAACTCAAGTACATAACTTTCAAACAGCTTAACAATTTCAATACAACCCAAAATAGTTACCCCTTGATATGGTAAGCAGTTTTGATTTAATGTGTAAAATTTGTAGTGCCATTTTATGCATGATAAAAATTGCATAATTATCAAAGACATGAAGTACAATTTTTGTTATATATAATGGCCAGAGGAATTTACAGAAAGAAAGATTACTTTTCCAAAATATTTGTATCCAACATTATTCAAGAATGTTCAAGTAGTTGGTAAATTTTGTGAAATCATGACATACATACTAGATTGATTCACCAGGTGAATTACACTTGAATAAAATTTTTACTTCAACAAAAGTCATCACAAAGCATTATCGTCTTTATACAAATTTATTCAATTACAGCAGGTAAAGTTAATTTACTATTAAAAGAAATTACCTTAAATGTTAGCAAGGAGTGGTTGACAAACACTGAAATTAGATCTTTTGGGCCACAACAACAAGATATTAGACATCTGCTGAGATCATAAAATTAGAAAACCTGTTTTTCACAACTAAGACAGGGGTCATGATTAACAATGAGACCATATTATTAAATGTTTACAGTAGTTTTTGTTGACATAATTTCATAGTGAATGATAACAGTGATGATTAAGTCACAATGTATCAGTAGATAGTTTACTTGAAATTATTTATGACTGTTAATTTACATGAATGAGGTAATAACTAAGATGTACGCAAACTGTGAAATCAAAGTAAGAGTAAATTTTGCCTTTATAAAGATAACTGCAGGACATATCAGAGCTTCCTTATGTTAACAGATGTTAAATAATCCACACAGATATTTAATATCAAAAGATAAGGGCCACCCAATAAGAATACATACTCAATATTAAAAGTAGAAGCAAAATAGAAATAGGCTAATAAAAAAGCCCAGTCAAATCACAGGCATTAGTAACGGACCTGTGATGGTAAAATTACAATAAATTCTTTATAGAACATCATAATTTAACTCACAATCATAGGTGGATCCTGGGAAGGGGGGTGCGGGCCCAGCGTATGTCCCCTTAAAATTGCCCAAGCAAAGTCTTTTTCTATTGAGAAATATGATATTTACATGAAAATATAAGTATATATGTTAATGTCAAAAAAAAAATTTGCACGCTACGTATGCAATAAGTTACATGTACAGTAACACAATGACATAACATACAATTCACAAACAATTCCTTCTCATTTTTGGACCACCAGCCTACTTGTTCAGTTTCTGCCCCCTCTAACTAAAAATCCTGGATCTGCCTATAGCAATTATATTAAATGAAAAAATCCCAGAATTTGATTATAGAATGTTTGATGCTCATGTTGTACATTGATATTTTCTGAGATATTGTTGTAGCAGAAATAGCCATTCATTTCACCAGTTAAAAAAAGAGAGATACATGTAGTACCCTTTGAAAGAACATAAAGATAAATAGTGTATGTGTAATGTATGTATTAAATGTGTAAATATATATGGAGGGATGGTGTATTAATGGTGTATTAAATTATAAAATGGCCATATCATACAAAAACACATTTACCGCATAAAGTAACTATGTTCATAAAGTAAGTCATCATTTAGAATTGTACGGTATTTCATTTTTTTCAAGAAGCATATTTCTTCATCACATACATTTTAAACCTTCATTATCTCACAGATCATAAGGATACCTGAATACAAAGACCACATAGTTATACCACTACAAAAGGACTGATTCAAATTACATCAATCTGGAGTTCTGCTTCAAAGCATCTTTTATTCACATTTCACTGAATAAAGCATGTATATACATTATAATACATGTGATGTGCTTTGCGGTTAACTATTAAATGTTTTAAAATTTCATGTACCTTATGTACATAAAATTTAAAACATATTTACATGTACTACGAATATACAGTAATAAATAAATCAGATTGTTAAACAATTTACAGTGTAATATAATACAACAAATGATGTGACAAACATAGGATTTCTATAATCCCTATCAAAATTCAGGGATGAAATTATCATCAAGAGGGGGTAGCGAATTTGGACGTTCTTTTACAGCAGACATAAAACAGGGGAGTATCCTCGAGAATCAGGATTCATGGGAAACCTTGATGTGTCCCTGTACCCCAATGCTTTACTGCAGTATTTTTCTCTTTTTATTAGGAGTGGTGGAAAGTTTATAACTTTAAACAAAACAGCATTTACTTGTTTTAAAGAATAGCAAAAAATATAATATGGTTTGCTTGATTAGGGTACTAGAGACCTTAGTTTAAAGGGTTTGAATTCCTTATTTGATGACTCCACTTCACTCTAGTTAATTACCATGGTAACAAGTCGAACTGGGGAAAAATAAGATGACTGACAAAAATCTAGTTTGGTAAGTCAAGAATATTTGTTATGATTCAGTGAAATCTAAGACTGACCCTTTTGTTGCTTTAATGGTCTCCTGATTACTTGTCAGACAAGAGTAAAGTGGACCCACAGTTCAGGCCAAAAATTGTCTGTGAATGTCTCAATAAATGAATATTATTTAATATTACAATAAATAATTTGATACTCTACAAGTCTAACAGTAGCAAGAATGGCGTAATTGTTTGGCATCAAACAAATTCATAACATGAAACAATGATGACAGTATAACTAAACAACATACTATGTGACAACAATCCCTTGTCAGAGGTCACCTTAACTGAATACAATGTATCATATATTTGTCACATCCTGAATGTATTAACAAAATGTGACTTTCAAAGGTTGAAACTACATTTTATAACTTTACACAAAGCATCATAAAAACACACAATTAATTTCAATCAATTATTCATTTATCCATACATCTATCGTAATTTAGTGTTTATCATTTTATAGGTCTTTGTTTTTAAGACGGCATCAGTTCATGTAGATAAAAAATACGCACCATTTTAAGGTATGCTTCTAATTCCGAATTAAGGAAATATAATGTATTTAAATCCCAGTCTTCCTCTGAACTATCTAACGAAAACGTTGTAGCCATGTTTTATTTCCTTTACACATGATTCATGTCTTTAGTAAAACACACACACAGGTAAAGCGTTTGTCATCACAAATAAACTTTCAATTGAATCTGTTCAATTTCACTTCGTATTCAGTTACGCAATAATTGTTATAAAACGCTGAAACTAGATTTTATTGTTTACAATCAATCGATAATTGAGTTCAGATACAATGTTAAAATCCAAATTTCCCACACCTGAGCCAATCACACCTGACCTATTTTTATCCTACCTGTAGACTGTCACCCATTTTTCATTCAATATACCGCTAGACTGTCATACTCTGATAGTAGAATAGGACTGTAACCCAGTCTATCATAATTGAAATACCTGCATGCCTGAGTAATCAGAGCACACCTGGAGGGAAAATAGTGAGATTTGTAAACAAGGTTTGATCAGATTTGGATTATGTCCCTTTAATGTTGACCATTACCTATGATAAATAAACAAATATTAAGCAATTTATAGACGTTTATGCAATTATTGATACGTCTGACCCATGGAAGAGCGATGAAGGTCATTTAGTACATCTTATTGAAAATAAAATCTGTTAAGTATAAGATGTTATGCCAGTGGCCTCTGTTTTTCATCCTAGTGTAGAATATTTCAAAATCAAGCATTACTAATAATGTAACACTATCTGATAGCTATTATGTAAACAAAGTACCCTCTAATAATGTTATTATAGATACAGTTTTCATTTCCAGTCGGCCCTTTTTTATGAATTTAGTGTTTATTTACATTAATTTTGTTCAAAATTGTAAATGCCAGTAACACTTACAGAATGATGCTATTCGGAAATCTCAGAATTGAAAGAATCAGTTAAAATAGACTTTTCAAAATAAAAATGTGTACTAATTACCCCATTTTCCCTAAAAATGTGTCTGGCAAAATTGACTTTTTTTTTAGATCACAGACTGGGAAACATCCAAAAATAATGTCTGAAAATATGTCACGAGTTAGCATAAAAACACATTTTTTTAAAAAATTGCCCCCCCTCTTTACCCAAAATACCTTATCCACTACCATAATTATACATCTTAAATGAATACATCTTATTTACATAAAGATACCAAGTTTATACTTTACATTCCATTTATCAAAACATACATCTGACATTGAAATATTTTGTTTTTTAGAATGTTATCAAACCTTATCTATCCAATATGAATTTAATAAACATGCAGTTTGACACACGGTCAATATTTATCAATTTGATATGAGAAAACAAGTAACATTATGTCAAAATTATGAGGTAAAATACCCTGCAGCCAGTAATTTATCAGTTTATATCTGTATATGTAATTAAATTTGTACCAAATGACAAAATAAGTACACAATTCCAAACTTATGATGGCTACTGTACCTAAGCAGTTAAATATCCTTCATTGATTCTCACTGTTACAGCATCATAGGGTCCATGTAAAGGGATTCACGAATCCCAGTGATAACAGGCTACTTCTTTAGGCACAGACATGTTTGTTTCTGGTTACATGCTAATTAAGGACAGCATAGGTGGATCCATTATTTCTAGTTAGGGGGGGGGGCGGAAACTAAACAAGTAAGCTGGGTGTCCGGGGGACCGCAAGTGCAAAGCCCTGGCCAGGGGGGCCAGAGGCCCCTAGAAGCTCCTAATTTTTGGTCATTTCTAAGGGATTCAGGCACATTTTCAGAACTGCACCAATCCTTTCCCAGGGTATACAATAAAATGTACGAGGTTAAAATCTTAAAAAAAAGATGAGAAGGAATTGTTTGTGAATTGTACGTTATGTCATTGTGTTTCCGTACTCATAACTTATTGCATGCGTAGCGTGCGAAAAGTTTTTGACATTTATATATATTTTCATGTAAATATCATATTTCATGATAGAAAAAACCTTAGCTTGGGCAATTTTAGGGGGTCCGCCTATGAACAGGGTGGGTATATAGGGTAGGTAGGGTAACCCAAAACAATTTTTTACACCTGACTAACTTTTTCAAACACTTGGACATCTATTTAAAACATTATGGTGCAAAAATTACTTCTCCAACAATAGAAAAATTTATAACATTTTTTGACAAGTAGAAAGAGATATGAATGCTGACATCAGTCTGATATCTATACAAATTTTTATTCATACTTCCTCCATCACATGGGGTACAAAATTAAATAACAGTCTATAACTAATGTGACAAAGGCTGCCTGTGACCAGATTTCACTGGTTACAAGGGATGGGAATATTTTACTTGGATTACAACTTTTTAACTTTGCTTTGAACATTTTAATAACTTGTGTAGGTTACTGTTTAAATCCACGTACAGTCTGGCCCTCAACCATGGGGATTCGAGACTACAAAGGTTTAATTATAAATATTGTTCTTTGTTACATAAAAAAACATGAGAAAAGTTTATTAATCGTATTATCTATTGGAACATGACACATTAATAACCCTTTTTTATACAACTCTATTAACAGACTTACATATATGCTAATGTTAAGGATAGTCACATCACTCAGAGGGTGCTATAACGTTCATATAATTACAATCATTATGAGTTCAGACAGTTGAATATAGAACAATCAGCTGAATATAGAACTTTATTTCTGCGATGCTACCTATATACACAAACACACACATATCTAACAGGTATAAAATTACAACTGACTAATTTCGGGATCTAAAAATGTATATCTAAGAGGTTTAAAAATTAGAACAGACTAATTGGGGATCTAAAAATGTTAAATTATCACAGATAATTTACGTCAATTTACTAGACCTTATACCAGATTTACACATTCAAATGTACAAGTAATGTTATCTTAAAGGAAGAAACCAAAATAGCCAAATGAGGGGTTCTGTCCAACACAACCCCAGAGCACTGTTATACATGTATGGTACTCAGTCCTCTGAGCAAACTGGGCACCATGTTCTGTCCAACTACCACACCAGGGTCCAATCTTCTGAACATTAACAATCGAACTAAAAAAGTTTACATTGAAGTTTTAATTATTTGAGGAGTTATTTTTCACTTTTCGACTGAGAACCAAGAGCACAACACATTTCTGTTAGAGAAACCGTTTCACAAGTCACACATCTGAGTCTATCCAGTTAGTACACCCACTGGTACCGTGGACTCCAGGACTACGTACCAGCTGATCCAAAACATTTCACCTACCAATACCTCGACGCTTACACCAGGAACAGGGACCAGACTATCCAATTAGTACAAAATACAAACTCCAACAGTTTAAGTATAAACAGGGACTAATGACAAAATAACTATCAATCAAATGACAAAACCGCAGGACTTAGAATTAAGTGATATCAGTCGTGTTAAATTTGTGGAGTAGATCTGTCATCAACTCTCTATGGGACAAACTCTGCTAGATAAGAATGTAATGCTTGACCCTCGGACCAATGGAGAGAAATACTGATTGACATAGTTGTAATTCCTGTATCACTACGGTAAAATTAATTTAACACTGTGGTAGATCATGTGAAAACCCTTCCAACAAACCACCAATATAATCAGAGGCTTTCTCGCCTAATAATAACTTACTTCTAGCAAAATATACCACGAGAATAATTTCAAAAATACCCGCTATTATACTCTCTGGGAAACTGAAATAGAAATCAGTCGTAGTGTCTAGATGTTGGTATCGTTTGTCATAAGACTACATTTGTGATAATACAGTTCTAGATTTCGGTATAAAATATATATGCAGTAAAATCTATGAAACAGGTAAATGGTACTTTAAGTAGTAACGGCGATGGTATAGAAATCTATTCCATAATTCATCAAAACAGGTATTTGTTATACACCAAAAAATCGTACCAGCTACAAAATAAATGAAAAAAAAAATTCTTAGTTTTTCTTACTAATAATATTCAAGCATACAATAAAAGTACCTACCATTTTTAAGTAAATTAATTCCAATTTAACAATAAATTTCAATGAGAAGCCTCTCGACTGATTAATATGAAGGTATCGAAAAACTTAACACTAACACTTAGCTTTGAAATACAAATCTTTATAAGCTAATCACATTTTGATCGTAGTTCAATTGTGAAATAAGTACAAAATATATACGAGAATTACACAGCCACTAAAACGTTTATATAATCTATAAGAGCATATGGCAACTTCCCAAAATTCAGACAGCTAGTCCTCTGTTATGTCTAATATCAATTGATTCGTAAAAACAGTTTACACATTCTAACAAAGCTCTGCCAAAAAAAAAATGAACAAATAAATTTATATTATCCGCCGTCCTTTAGTCATATGTACACAAATTCAAAATATCAGAATCCTCTTCAAGAATTCCTACTGTCAGTCGTGTATCTTTTGTCTATAAACACACAACTTGTTCAAAAGTCGGCCCATCTTTAAGTAATCCACCGAAGTTTTTTTCACACGTATAAAATAAATGAATACTTTTTTTACGATTCTGTTATGTGATTTGTTTATATACACGCATATACCAAGGTGTTTCAAAGTGAGATATTTTCCCCTGATTCCTCTGTACAGTACGTACATCCAGAACTTTGCACCTACAATACCGCACAGTATCACTATCGTATCATACCTGGAGGCAGGCCAATTTTCGAAGTAAATGTAGCAAAACTAGGCCTGACTAATTCACTGATTTGTTTTCAGTGTATTTCGGTCTGTTCAGGCGTGGTAATTGGATATTTATGCACCAATTACTGGGTATGACACACGAAAAAGAACAACCGTTTAAAGGTATGATTAACTGTTAGAATGTTGTTTCAGTAAATTGTAAGTCAAATATAGAAATGTACGTATTGACCTCTGATTACGTCTCGTCTGACATAAAATATGACACAGACAAGTAAAACAACATTTCGCTATTTATCAACCTTGGTGACCCTATGTTTGACCAGTGATTTGATGGGTTCTCATAAAAACGTTCAAATGACAATAAACGCACATACGTATAAACCACGTTTCAATGAAAGTGTTCAAAAATTGTCTGAAATGAAGTGCACGCAGACAAAAGTAGCAGTAATGGACCTTTGGCAGTAAAATTGTAATAAATATGGATCTTAGAAGCTCAAAACCCGACCCGATGGCTCGTTGCGTTCCAAGCTCCATCTGGTTGGAGGGTAGTCACTTAGTACTATCAATCTCAATTTCATGATTTGCGAAGTAAGTATAATGAAAATTTTGATATGTTAAGAGCTGATTAAAGCAGCTTTCAAGTACACAGTCGCCATTGTTATAAGATCCCCAAGAACATGGCTTATAAGTTGAACAAATTCACATATTTGTAACTACTTTGATAAATGAGACTGTGGGAATCTACGCTTATTGTATCACCCACATTTCTTATTTTCGCCCCATTTCACAATCGGGTAATTTAACAAACACTTTGTTTATCACCTATTGGGGTTAAATCTTCACAGCTCAAAATACATTATTCAACATATTTCAGTGCTCTCAAAACAGTTGCTGTGGTAATGAACACAAGGGGTAACAGAGCCTCAATTCTCTCAGAATGAAACATACTGTTAATTTTCGCGTAAACGAAGTTTCATTGGTTATTAAGTCTGAACATGATACCGACGAGGAAATAGTAGATAAACTTATTGTTTTATAGGACCAGTTAACATTAAAGATGATAATGGGTTAACTCCGTGTCAGGTTCAATTATCCCAAAACTCTGATAGGACAGACATGTTAATTATCTTTTATCTTAATTTCCCTCTTTTTATCAGACCTGGTATGTGCATAGATACATCAAGTCAAAAATTTAGTGCTAAACTATGGTACCAACCCCTTCACAAAAACTCGTTTACAGTAGTAATGCCCCAAGCCATCGTAGAATGAAGATTGTTTTTAAAACTCTAGTAGAGTTTAACAGAAAACAGAGAGGCACAATACGTTATTATAATATTCATAGACAGTATGCATATAAATATATGAGACATATAGCATATACTGACATGTAGATCACATTATCACACTAATAAAGTTGGGCACCAGACGCAGGATATCTCCCAAATAGCAGACTAAACAGTCATGTGCAGAACCATGCTAGACTGGCTTCTGGCGATTATGTAGCTCAGGCTAATAACAGCAACATATTTTTTAAGGATCACAACCAGTTTGTCTGTATTTTCAGTCATAAATCTTCGATTGTTTGTATGTAAATCGGATACTATTAACCATGATACGTGTTTTGGTATCTGGTCAGTAGTCAGTTGTACTGGGATGTCACAGTATGTACAGTGTTGCAAGAGGTTGTCAGGGTCGCGACCGATCAGAACATGACCGTGATATCATCGAGCCAGAAGTTGACAACTAACCACACGCTTACTGTCCGTCACATCTGTCAAACTTCAGAGTAGAACGTTCTTGTAAACAAATCAAGACAGCTTATTCACCCAAAACCTAACATCGTATATCGGGGTAAATAGAAGACAAAAATTAAACGAAATTCAAACCAACTTTCACGGTTCTCAGTTTTCTCGTTTTGCTTTTCAACTGTCAACATTTCTGAACTTTTCAACCACCCAACGATTTCGATCACCCAATTGAAATGAGATTTTAATGCGGTTAACTTTGATGTAAATTAAATTGTGGTTTCGTTTTTTGTTAGATTGTTTACATAGAAAAAAACTAATTGCATTTGAGAACCCAGTAATTCTGGATTTGTCAACACACTATGGAATATAGTTGAACATAATATAGACACATACTAAGCGGGATTAAAATAGTTGACTCTGTACAAAGAAAATAAAATTTGAATTAACGATCAATATGATTGTCCCAAATCAAGAGGCACACTTAATGTAAAATTTCACTGAATGTTGTCCAGTGACAGATCAAATTCCTTTTTTTGTGACAGGCAATTAAAATGATCGTGTAAGTAATTAAGAACTTAGACACACGATTTCACGTCAATCCATTTACAGAAACACAAACATCGTAAAGCAATCAATATCGCTCTTGACTTAGGTTTACATTGATTGTGAAACTCGTTATAATCACCGTCAATGACTGCTTCCTTGTATAACTAAATTGCTAAAACACCGATATCATTATTATGAAGTATATTAGTGAACTCATAATTCAAGTACAGATTACACAGGCGTTAAAAAGGTTAAAATAAAATATAGAGAAATACGAAGTTAAATACATACATCCATTCATGTTTATTCCAGTATCAAGCAGGAAAATTAAACAGCTATCATAAGCGCAATCCTCTCAGCCCAATTCACGCAACAGAACTGTCGCAGATCGTTACTGAATTCTTTTCACGACAAGCATTTCAAATATTTACATTTATCTTCAGTAAATAACAATCTATACAAAGTGTCCCTGGTGTGAACTACTAACAACTTTACAAACGCGAGAATCACGATATAAGAATCGAAACTTCTGAAAATGTCATCAGGTCCAATTCTAATCTATACAAAAAATGATCAAACTGGTATAAAGGCTTCTATTAAAATGAAACGAATAAAACATGTTGACGATACAAACAGTGACTCATACATTGTATTTTAATCGGTATGCGATGGCAAGAGAGATAGTCCTGAACTATTTTATATCGTTTTGAAACTAACGGTGGTTGACAGACGATTTGATGGCCAAACATTGAACACTTCGGATCGTCAGTTTCTGTTGACAGCTGTACAAAGACCGAACGAAGACGATACTCCAAAAATGGTTAATTGTCTGAAACTTTTTTTTTAATTTTGTAAAATTGGTATCAAATCATTGAATCAGAAAATTTCAACGCTTTCTATATTATCCGAAGCATGGTTTATATTTTCTATTTTTAAACACATCTGAACTTTGAATACACTCCAGCCTTCAAAATGTAAATACAATAAATCTTTACCATCAATTAGTTTGTGATTTTCTATTTCATTTAATTCACTTGAAAGTAATTAAATGCTGGGATTTATTCGTATAAGATTATTACCGATGATGCTTTTGATAGAATAAAACTTTGAGTTAATGTATGAGAAATGACTTAAGATATGTTATTATCAGAGATGTTATTCATATTAATACTTAATTAGTCAATTATTAATAGTTTCATACCATGCAGTGATCTATTGTGTTAAATTAGTCAATTATTGATAGTTTCATACCATGCAGTGATCTATTGTGTTAAACTTTTGCCACAATTGTTAGAGGCAGATTTAACCCACAAGACCACAGAGTCCCATTTGTTGTTGTACGATACTGATATACTATTGACCCTGTTTCGCTTTTCTTTTTTTTGGTTAACTTTTTTCGAAGAGCTGTCTTGTTTTGTAGCATATTCTTTATTGTATCTCTCAGTTCTTTTGTGATCTTGGAATATCGGAACTGGGATGCTGTCAAACTCGCACTACAGTTCTCCTATTTTATCCTTATTTGTTATTTCTTCTCGTAGAAATCTATCATGATGTAAAGATTAGATTCTAATTGCATGTGTATGGTCTGATTTACGACATGTAGTCGTATAATACATATTCAGATAGGAAGAAACAGTTGACTTTTTTCCGAGGCAAAAATGTCCGAGATTTTCCTGAAACAATGCGTGGTCTGTATGCTGATATCAATATTGTTTTAATGTCTTTTACAACAGCTTATGATATGTACTGACCCATGACGCGAGCGAGGTCCAGTGCTTAGTGCGCTGGACTTGTGACCCGGCGATCCGAGTTCAAATCATGATTAGTTAGTGCTGGTTAGAATACAGGCGTAAAACCAGTGACAATGCCACATAAAACAAAAACAAACAGACACTCCGTTGACCATCCAGCAAAGATCATGGAACTTTAAAATATTCAATATACAATTGTAATCTTTGGATATAAACCTAACCAAAACTATTCCGATAATCTCAATCTTCTAAAGGAACATAATATGGATAATGCGATTTAGAAACACAAAGATATACAGGATTAGCCCCTGTGTTAGTAGAAAAGAAAACAGAGCGACCTATTGCGACACTAAAACAATAAAGATACGAAAACAAGACTAACTGATAGTGTGGACTTCCAACAAATACTACTATTACCATATATGGTAGACCTAATCCTAAACAAGCAAAGAAGTGTGCGGAAAATGTGAACCTTGGATTAAAGAGGGTTTTAGTGACAAGCGACGAAACCGAACATTCATACAACCAAAATAATCCTTACAATATCTGTAAGTTAAATGACTTTTCCTAGTCAAACGTCTTATCAAAAATCGGTCATCGGTTCAAATCTGGTAACTTTATCAAACGGGAATTGTAAGAATAAAAGTAGGTATATCCAACGCTATAACCGAATTATTCAGCTCAAAGTCACAGCTTGCGCGATCCTGAATTCGTGTATTCAAAATTATTCAAAATATTTCTATACAACCAAAATAATTTTAACTCAAGTACTGAATGTGTAGAGGTTCAACTATTCAACACCCTGGGAAAAGCCACACAAAGGTCATCATATCTCATCACGTAGTAAAGTAAATCAAATAATCTTTTTAAATTAGTTTGCTGTAAAATATTTTGCATCGCGAGAGGTTATTTTGTATACATGGTTAATGATGAATGAAAACGCGTGGTTTTTGCTCATTAATATCTCAGTTGCAGTGAGTTTATAATTATGTGGTTGCGTTTGTATAAATAGCGCAAATTGCTGTTTCATAAAAACATCATAAACCACAACACGATGTGTTAATTTACAAACAAAAAATTGATGTTTTTGGGGGTATATAAACAATATAATTGAGTATGTATGAACTATTTGTGAAGCCATTTATGTCTCAATCAAGCATAAAAAGAACCCATTTACAATTTAAGCAAAACTATCTGAGTACAAATATTTGACATCTGAAATAGCCACGGAAAACAATGTTATCTCAGCTGAATGATACAAAAACCCGATACTTAAGGACGGTATCAGTAGATTTGTCGATTGTGTAACACAAAATATATACACTTCATCTAAATGCGGCAAGGCAGTACATCTGTGTTTGGTAAACTATACAAATATTTTGGAATTCGTTCAAATTTAAGCTAAAATTGATACAATCAACGACGTCCTGTAAGGTGCTCGTATAGATATGATAAGCAATTAGACAGGGTGTATTACAATAGACGTTTGGTTTTAAGTTGTCCAACTACATAAAATATGATAATACTCCTTTGTTAAAAATATTCGAAAAACTTTAAAAAATAACCAAAATTTGTAACAATAGATGGAACCAGACAATGGTTTACAGACCAAAAAAATGTTTTGTATGTATCAAAGAATGCATGTACAAAAATTTCAGACTTTATTGTTGCCTTATAGCAAGATGCTGCTATGCTTGTTTCTAAGGAGGTTGGTCTTTTTCAGGTCCTGTAGTAGTAGCGTGTAAAATAATGTACCACAGTACATGATTTGCAGATATTCATTACCGCACAAATGGAGTAAGTTAACATCAACTGTGGTTCATCACCATATTTCCATAATTAGATATCAAAACCTCAGACGAAATAAAATACAATGTCAACTGCAAAGGGCGCATACAAAGTCTAATAGATACTTTACAGACATAAATGAATCTACTATAAGAACATGAGCGACGCTGACTGTACTCGCCCAAACACGTATCACTGAACCCACTTCACTGTTTTGTTTAAATATTTTGAACATTGTCTACTTACTGGGCCCTTATTTGACGGACTAGGGGTTGATTTCCTCGACTCCCTGTTGCCCCCTCCATGGTGTCGACGACCTGAAAAAAAAACAACAAGATGTTTTACAAGATGTGAGTCTGTATAATACGTATTATTGCACACTGACTAGAAATTGTGTTTTAAGTCCGCTTTATGTTAATTTTGGTCAAGTGAAGTTTAATAAAAATATACCGTCTGTAAATTCGCTATGAGATCTATTAACTTTAAATCAAGTGATATAATTTCTTGTATACATGTATATTGAACTCATAGTACAAACAACTATTGAGTAAAAAGTGTTTTCATGCGCTAAATAACTCTAAACGAACGCTATAATTATATTTGATATTAAACTATTGTGAATGTTGTTCACAAAAAAAGTTTTAATGTTGAATAAACCTAGAAATGAATAAATCATAATTTTAAGAACTAGTATTGGAAACTTATAATGTTAGAAATTATTGAACACAAGTGTATCTGGACTATGAGACTAACCGGGAATTTTTAGATACAACAGAGGTTCAATTCCAGCACTTAATGTCAGGCAAACGATTAAACATTAATGTGAAATAGCACCAAAACACTTTAAACAATTCATAACAATCTAAGTTATTTTTTAAACATTAATAGTAAACAATTAAGATATTCTCTCGATAGAAGTTATCACAGTTATCATGATACTTTGTCAAATGAAATGTTATGATCTACAAATCTTTTAGTATTATTACAAGAATAAAGTTTTCATACATCGGAGAAACTTTTTCAATAGAAACATATTAAAACACAAAATACGTAAGTTCGGATGATACCCCTACCTGGACGCATGTTTCAGCAACGACGAATCCAGTAGGCGAATTATATATTCCAAATAAATGTTCCAAAGTTTGAATACACTTTTATTTCACAAAAAATAAAAATGGCTATGAAAAGAAATCTATTTTTTTTGTTTCCCCAAACACTTTCAAATAAATTTATATATCTTAAAAGTTCATTTTATCAATTATTTTTACTTGATCAGGTACATAATTATTTTAATGACGTTGAAGACTTCAACACAAATAAGTCAAGGTTTTGGCAAAATTCTTATGTATTGTCTAAATACAACAAATGAACAAATTTCGTTAAAATCCATCTTATGTACCCACGTTACCTACATATGTCACATTTCACTAAATTAGCCTAGTACATTTTATTGGGAAAGAAATTTAAAATCTCGGTCTGTCAACGAAATCTCGCAATAAACATAGGAACTTATCGGACACCCATCGTTATTTGAACGTAAAATCCACACATGCTTAGTTATGTCCATTGGCAACCTGGTAAGAAAGATCACAGATAGAGTGTACACACGCCTTAAAATCGTTACATTGATGAATACGGCGTGCTAAACAACCGTATTGTTCAGTGTTACAACGTTAAACACGATATATGAATCACTAACTGGGGACAATATAAGTCATTATATTTCAACATTTGCTAGTTTTTGTCTGATTTCTACCGCGTTCTTTGTATCCGGCTTGCGTACGATTTTAGCATTTACATGAAAACAGGCTGTATAAACAAGTAGGCGTTTCGATGGTCAAGCCCATTTTCTATCGGTCGGTCAGTAAGAGTACTCCTAATTTGTTTATGATAAAGAAAACCACGATGTTTAATTAAGCAGAAACTATGGATCGTGTATCTGTCACTTGTAATTATAATTTAGTAATTTATAAAGCGCGGGAAATTATTTGTGTACATTGGCTAATGGGGTTTCACAAAACCAACCATCACGTACGCTAAGTACGCCACACAAATACTAGGGATATGTTTAGAAAACGCCATTAAGTTAAAACAATCGTTCGAAAATATTTGAAACTGTAAAACAAGACCAGGTGTAGAATTTGTATAAGGTAAACGTAACATTAAGCGAGGGGTCGTGCACGTAACTTTAAACTTAAAGGCCCCTGTTCGTGTACACTCTTTACAGCAAGAAATTGAAACCAAAAATTAGATGCCGAAAACCATTTACATACCAAGTAATTCAATTACAAGTATGTTTCATACTTGGAGAAGTTTATTGATTAACTGACGTATTTTTAGATATCTGACGCAAATGATAAACACGCTAAAGTGTCAACAGATTTCGAAATTGGAGTATGATAGTCACAAAACATGTAACTAATATGAGCAACTGTTCTAAATTAATCACGAAATGTTTTCATGGTATCAACCCACACACAATATCAGCTTAATATTGTAATACAACCATTATGAGGTCTCATGTCAATCAAAACAATCCCCGAGTCATCAGTTCTCTCGACAAGTGGGGAAATAGACAACTTTGCAAAATATTATACTGTAAACATGTATGTGATTTTACGATATAGTTCGTATCTGGACGCACAACCAAAAGTAATTAATCTGGAGAAACGCTGTTTAAGTACAGAATGTAAAAGTTTTTTCAATATTTTATATGTTCTCTTGTTTCACCATTTCCGTGCTCCATAGAGTCTTATGTTCTGATGAAATCCATTCTGAACACCGAGATTTACCTACAAAATGTAACAGAAAGTGAGGTGGTCCGAATGTATCACATCCCTCACAGCTCTTTGATTCTGCAGGCGTCATGAAACGACTGGCTTAAGTACCGTTCAAATCGTACTGTAACATTTTCATACTGAAGCATTCTAAGATCACTAGGCTTGAGAATTCACGTTTTGATGCAACATATAAAATGCCAAAATGGTGGACAAAGCCTGACCTCATATCAACGGCTAACCAAATATCACACATGTCAGACTAGAGCTTAATATCACATTCTTTTATACAATTCATCCGATTTAGACATTCCGTTCGTTTTCATTATTTAGAACACACATTCCTTTATGTCGTAAAATTCAACCCTTTCTTTCAAGTAGAATGATCAATTACTGATCTGACGTTAAATATTTATTCACACCAAATAAAACTCGACACTAAATCTGCAATTATTATGCTTAACCAATAGTGTTAATGTTCGCGCATCTCTACAACATAAGGTGAACAGGAAAAAGTTCTCCATCTTTGCTAAAATGCTCGTCGGCGCTGTTAACTTCAAACTGTTAGATTACATAATATTAGCAAACAGACTGGTTCGATTGACCTCAGTAAAATGATTTATCACGTATATCTACAATATTAAGGAAATCTTCATCTATGCCATTATACATGTGGAGAATTTGTATTTCAAATCAGTATAGAAGGAATTATAAATCACATATTTCAACAACTTTTTATTGTATGAAATGACAAATCCAATTTTACAAACGACTTCTGGTTTCAAATTTAATCTGCAAGATATATTTTTTGTTATAGAAAAGATAACCAAGAGAAAAACGACGATGTTTAAACTGGATTTAGACTTTATATCAGTAGTGTGTCTACTTGTGGCAGAAGTCTCATGTTTACGAGGGAAATATTTACGTAACTTAATAAAAAGATAGTTTCAGAAATATAACGACACCGGAGACAGAGCATTAACAAGCCACCACAGAGAATTATATAAAATATGAAAAGTACCAATTCCTATAATTGAAATTTAAACGAAGTTTTCGCCCTATCATAGCCGTTTGAAGAATTACAAATGTTGGAATGAGGAATTAAAAATTACAGTCCATAGTTTAACAAATATCAAATGTCGACAATGTATTGGTACATGAATACAATAATTATTTACAATCATAAAAGTCGTGGTTGAGTTAATTAGTGCATTATGAGTGCAAAATGTGCTTTTTGCATTCATTTTTATACGTCAAATAAAAACAACAAAACTATAAATAAATACCTACAACAAAAAAGCTTGATTTCGTCATTTATGAATCCTTTGGGTGCGTACTCGGTGCGTGGAGTAAAATTAACGAATTGGTCGTTTTAAATACAAATCTATTACATTCAGCATTAATACTACTTTCTCTTGGGATAAATGAAATTAAATACACATGAAATTTAATATAATGTACTTGTATTATTCGTACATATGTACGTATTACTAATAATATCAATTATAAAAAAAAATCTATTTCTCAGTCACTAACTGGGAACACAAGTCTTTGAATATGCAATATGCCTACTGTATATCTACATACTCGTAATATAATTCTTTACTTCGTCATAACTACAGTTATACTATCAAAGCTACTGCCTTTTCTCTGAATCAAGGTCTGTATATTTTGCAGAAATATAGATAGACAACTGACAAGACTACTCGTTCGTACACATGTTTTATATTTCTCATTACATGTATTTCTTTATCTTATGTGACAAATGGAAAAGAAAAAGAAATGAAAACAACGATGTCGTTATATGAATGGTTGCAACTGTTTCTAGTCCTTTATTTGGACTGGTTTGGTTAAATCGGGCGTCTTTTCAGAAATGTAGCCACGGTCCTGCACAAACACACTGATTTATTTTTTTTAAATCGTAAATGACACCGATCAAAAAGTCATTCGCTCTCAAAAGAATAATCGCATACTATCCTTAACAAACAAACTTCTTTAAATGCGACATATTTTGATTTCTATAAAGATACTAACTGATTGTATCGTGACATGTCTTTTGAAATTGTATTCACGAGGTGTGATCAAAGATATGCTCGTAAAAGTAAACAAACTGGTATTTTCACGGGAGGTAAGCGTGTTTAACATATAAATTGCTAATAGTTGCGTCCCTTTAATCAGTTTTCGCCAATACAACTCCAGCGATGCTGTTAATTTTGCTTAATAATTTAAGCACAACATTCATTCTCGATACAAACATCTATAAACCTAAATACAATCTTTTTATGGATTTTTTTGCAAATGATTGTTAAGGCAATGTTTAAAATTTATTCAAAACCAAAATCAGGTGATCATTTCCTTTCAGTTTCAGACAATTCTAAAGTTTATAAAATAAATCATATTTTATATTGACTTTTACAGCGACAATTATATTACATCGTTTCATTTTATTTAATTGTCATTTTTTACAATCTTGAGCAAAGGTGAAACGCTGGACGTAAATAACGTTCAATCGTGTTGTTTTTATATTCAGAAAATACAAGGATGCGAAATTTATAGAACCTAGTTCTAGCTAGTCTTCTTTAAGTATGTTGCCCCTTTCCGTTCTTTTCGATCGATCTCTTGTTCGTTCTTTCTTTCGTTCGCTCTCTCACTCGATCGTTTGTTCGTTCTTTCTTTCGTTCGCTCTCTCACTCGATCGTTTGTTCGTTCTTTCTTTCGTTCGCTCTCTCACTCGATCGCTTGTTCGTTCTTTCTTTCGTTCGCTCTCTCACTCGATCGCTTGTTCGTTCTTTCTTTCGTTCGCTCTCTCACTCGATCGCTTGTTCGTTCTTTCGTTCGTTCGCTCTCTCACTCGATCGCTCATCCATATCCATACAAACATACAAGACATGTATTACAAGCTCTTTTAACACGTATACCTACCTTGATCATTTTCATCTGATGATGATGATGACGAGGGGGATGGATCTATGGTATTTAATGTTATTGTCTTTTCATTGCTCGACTCATCGTCATTAGTGTCATTGATGTGAACCTGGAATTAAAAAAAAACACCACAATAAAATTTGCTGAGGAGAATGGTGAACTTTGGGGCTCCCTACTTGACCCTAGGCCTGATGATGATTTGCCAAGTTTGATAAAAAATGATTGAATTTTGTCAAGTCTTTCTTACATTGTGACGAATTCCAGTCATCTCCCTCACGTAACGTTCAATCAAAGCAAATAAAATTATTTGTTCCGTTATTATTGTTATTAGCTAATTTTTCAAATTACGTAAATGGTAAATTTCATAGTATACAAAGCAAGTTTGTGGTAAAGTTAATATCTTAATTCTGTTAGTTCAATTGACCATTGTAACGGGCATTTTGTCAAAAGTATTAAATGAAAGAACAAGGTCATGATTATTCTAACTTATCGTATCAGTTATAAACAAAACCATTGTTGACATTATATTATAGAGGTATACACCATGAATGTCACGTGACCGCTTTGAAATTCCGCTGGACGCAGTATAAGGCATGAATTGCATGTTTTAATAATTGAGGTCACATTCATGCATATTGACTGATTTTTGGTGATACAGAAAGGAATACTATTTTGACGTAATATATGTATGACTTATCATAAAATAGTACCTACAAATAATTACCATACTAAATTCTAACAACATCGTTATTTTCTTTACAGAAACATTATGTTAAAGCGAACATTTGATTACTAGGTGCTATATAACGTTGCAACTATGAAAATATGAAAATCGGCATTACATTTTTCATATGGATCAAGTTTCAATAGCTGAACATCTTAGGATAGTTGGTCTCAGTAATAATTGTCACATATTTCTAATGTATTAATGTAAATCTTGATCGAACATTTTGGGCATATTTTGCTTTCACGGAGATCGCAGCTTAGTAAATAAAAAGCCTCAAGTATTGTAGATTCGTTAGGTATAGATTGGCCAAATACTTCTTAATCATTCCCCAACTTCTAAAATTTATCAAATGATCATGATGAACGTATACAAACAAAAGTTATAGTCAAATTAAATGGCCCTGATGTCGTCAAAATTGAAATCCAAACACTATTATGACTCACAACGCTAACGTCACTCGTATTTTATACGATTACTACTGGCGCGTATATTCTATAATAGCAGCTATACAATAAATTAATAGTAGTCAAACATGAGTATACAACCACTAGTACAGGGGGGTAAAAATGTTTTTCATGTAGCCGGTAAACTACTAAAAGTAGAATGGGGTCAAAGGTTTTCCCTTGTAGTGGGCAAAGGAGCAACGTCCGCCGTGGGGAAAAGGTAGCCGGCGAGAATGTTCATTTTTAATTGTTGATATTTCCGGCTCATTTCTACACCCCTGCTAGTATATAGAGGTCGTCTTACTATCAACGAAAATTCATAAGTACAAATTTACTGAATTAATTAATCAAAAATAAACCTCTGAATGATGGCTAAATGTGCCAACATGCATGCATTTATTGTCTTGATTTGTGGCTTCTGATCACAAGTTTGTCGTAAACGGGTCTCCGGGCAATTGCCACATTTATAATTTGGGATTAAAAAAATGTGGCGGTCGCCAGAATTGCATTCTCGCTTTTTTTCTCGCTCACGCGCACTTGCCTGGTATAGTCAGTGTCAAAAATAAATTATGAAGCCACGAAAACAGATTAAATGATCCAACCCACATGTAAGTATTTGTGCATATTGATAAAAACTTATGTCTATCTTATCTCCCATTTCGGTCATCTAGGTTACAAGCGTCATTTGGCTGCGGTAATGACATTGTACTCAATTGTTTAACAGCAAATTTGATCGGCTCACACAACATTGTCCTTCAAATGGCAAAAATCATCGAAACTTCAAACCAAACTGACCTCAGTTTAGGAAAGTCGTATAGAAATTGTTTTGAGACGTTTTTGGGCGGTATTCATGATATGTTACAGGTTCACGTATTTAAATGTTTAACTTATCAAAGTAAACGGGAAAATTGAAGGTCATCCCATGAATGCATTTTTGTATGTTTAATTAAATATAACTTTGTTTTGTCTAAAGCTAAATGATATTAAGTTTTTTTCTTAATTGAAATAAATTGTTTTCTATTGAAGTCGTTGAACAGACAGCAATAAGTGTTCTGATGTGCTTCTCTTATATATTTCTCTTACATTTTTCTTATACGCATTTCAAAAGTTTTGAAATTGTGCTTTAGATAAAAAAATCACACGACGCATAATATTATAAACTGAGCTCTCTATTCAAGGGAGGTAATCGCTGAGGGTATTGTGCTTAAATCTGTTCCCGTTGACTCTGTACAGAGACATTTGGTGCCCTGCAAAATGGAATGGAGACCACTATAAATTGTAATTCAAATGCTTTTTAACACATTCAGAAAGATTTTTTGTTTTGCACCACGTACAATTATGAAACAGTGACCTTATTTTCTTATGGAAACATCGGTAAAAATTTCAGTACGAAAGTTTCAGCTCAATGTCTAGACTGTAATATTTATTATTGTTATAAAGTGGACTTGTCAGTAATACGTTCTGTAAATACTTATATAATGTATTCCAAAAAACGTTCACATTAGTATGGCCAGTTTGCGTACTAAACTTGTATTTTATTCATATTGCTGTAAATGATATGGGTAATTCCTTCCGAAAATATTTTTATGCATTGTGTACATGTATTTAAAATTTGTTGCGTTTATTGGAGTAATATGCGTTTTAAATTCGGGCTTCGCGCATGTGTCGCATTTTACATGCTCTAAATAAGCAACTAAAGCAACACTGATCTTATATTGGAACTATTATATTTGGTAAGACATCGGAAAACCTCAGTAAATAAAATATATTTTCTATATCTCCATCACTGGCGTTGGATGGAAATGTCAGCATATTCACTTAAGAAGGAAATCAGCCTGGTGCGCCCCGAAGTACTGCTGGGTTTTAAACGTTTTGTAGTTAAAAACGAGGTTCTAACCTTATTGAGATATGATCTTTGTCCACGATCTCTTTCAGAATGCAGTTTCACATGAGTTTAAGATTTCTCAAGTATTGCTGTAGTGTTAGTTTATAGAGTATCGGTGCTAGTTTGGCATTACGGTTCGTGGACAATGGTACCAGTTATAATTTCTGACATGCATTGAATGTAAAGCGTGCTCTGTCTTTCTTACACGTGTTCATTTGAACTAAAAATTGTATCATAAAGGGTAAGTTCAAGTGTGAAGAAATCACTAACAACAAAGTTTCGAACTTGATGTATTCTGTAAAACGATCTGTCCTATCAATAAGGGGTCATTGAAACAGGTCCATAACATCTGTGTCTTATTAATCTCTGTTTTAACCAGTCTTTAATTCCTTGGTCGAGGGATGATCTTTTTAAGCAAGTCTATTGACTACAACACGGTTAAAAGGAGATGTTCCATTATGTCTAGTGTTAACTGATACACTCTACGTACCTTAATGCATTTATGTAATTCGTGGTTTCCCTAATCCTTAAAATGCTACAAAGCTTCACCCTGCCACTAAACTGTCTTTAAACAGCTTAAAATTCATAAAAATACGGATTTGCAGGGTTGATTGTCAGATAAAATTTCATTGAAATTCAGAAAAAAATGGTACTTAAAAGGAACTAATCTGTCTAAAATAGATCTGGATTAAAACATTTTGCATTGTAAATCATTAGATGTCTGAACATGACACTTGTTTTCCTTAAAAAAAAACAGACTGCTTAAAATAACATACAACTAAAATATACAAAGCACGTATTACCGATGAAGATTAGGAGTGGGTGTTATATTTTGGGACTCGGGAGGGCGCGGACTGAACATTATATGATATGGTTACTGTGTACACTCTGTACGTATAACTGTGTGTCCGTCCCATTAATACTGTATTAATCATTATTCATGAAAAATATTTAAAAGTTCTAAAATTAAAAAGAATAAAATATTAAGTTCAGTCAGTGGTTATGTGCCGACTCCATTTCACCGTCTTTGTGCACAATTATACGTAAATATCCGTTTATTACAAGTATATCTTTTTTTCAACATAAAAGTGCCCTGGCCTAGGCAAGTGGATTCCCCATTTCATTTGAACTCCTCTCATAACATTGTGTTCCTCGTCATTTCGTAGTTATCTGTTGTGATTTTGTCACGCTAAAGCAGGCAAATAAACATATTAATTAAATCATTCGTGACACTGAAGACATGTCGCAGAAACATGTAAAATTATATTGTATAAAACTGTGTTACTATGTATAAACTACAAACTAGTGAGCTTGCCGGGATCAGAATATGGCATCGACCAACATTCAATACATCGTCATAATTTGTATAGTATATTAATGTCCTTGAATACATGAGTTAATGTAGGGTGAACTATTCATATTTATCTTTTTATGAAATCCATATTGCATATTTAAACCTTAATCTCACATTTAACTATCTTATGTCTAACACTTCACCTAGAGCTTCATTTTATTACCCACAATAACATCAGACAATCTTGCAATTATCTCTAATCAATAGAATGCATGTTCTTTACATGTTGTGTATGAAATGAAATACTTTAACTTAACTTCCGTGTACGTTCTACTGGAGAGGATGTTTCCTGAAGATTTATGAGTAACACATGATATAATAATATTCTGGAATGTGATTTTTTTTTAAAAAATAACTATGGTAGAAGTTTACTTCCAACAGTGCATAAATTAGTCATATGCCAATATATCAGAAGAACCATTTTACGGTAGAAATCCCCGATCGCGTAATTATCGTAAAAATATTTTGCATGATCAACAAAGCACACTCGGTGAGTATTTATCAGATAATCGATACCTACTTCAGGCGACGATTCCGGAAATTTTGAATGTTTAGTTATTAAAAATTGTAACATTTGGAGAGGTCCTCAACTATTTTGTTGCTTTTTGAGTCATAAAATACCAACACATTATTTACAGATATTCTTACCTAAATATAGTAAGTAAATAAGTATTTTTAATTAAAATAACATATGTATATATTGTATATAGCAGATAAATGATATATAATAAATGTCCCTTAAAGTGTATCGTCTCCAATAATTGAGGTTCGATCAATGGCTCGTGTGGAGATGTTTCATACATATTCGTCTAAGTGAAAACTCAATCTAAGTCAAAAAAGGCATCGTGGTCTAGAGGTAGAGCGTCCGACGTCTGATCCGAAGGTCCTGAGTTCGAATCCCGGCTTCGACGTGTTTCGTTCATGAACTTCACAATCCCATTTTTCGGACGTAGTACTGGTGTAGTGTCCAGGAAGTGGACTCGAGCGTGATTAATATAAGCAAAATTGCTTGTTTCACAGTCGAGCTAAACTAAATTAGTAAAAACTAAGTCAAAACTATTGTGTTTAGAGAACTTTAAAAAATGAAATTATTCAATACTTCTTTTAGTCTTGTACTTAATTAATGTATTCATCATTTCCGATCTATCGAGGTTACGATGACATTTAGTGCAAATGTGGGCTTCGCCTAATCAATTAAGATAAATTAATTCTGATAGATTTTTAATTGAAACCTATTCACATTGCACACATGCACCATTCAGTGTAAATTCTTAATGTGTAAACGAATGAAAAGCGAACAAACTAACCACAATGAATCAAGAATGTCTAAATGTAAAAGAATTTTTATTCTTAATTTTCACGCACCATTTCTGGCACAGAGGTTATGTAAATTACGTCATCCATAAATATCATTACCAAAAATAATTACACTACCACCGCATAAAATAGCAGTGACAATAATGTCGCCATAAACTGTTTTAAACACAATATTTCTCATGTATACAAATAACTTGAAATTCTTAAGTGTCCGTTTTGGTTTTCGTTTCAAGTTAAATTTCCTCGTACAAAGGATGTTTAACCAGACACGCATTTAGTTTTTTGTGTAAAAAGTGGATCATTTTTCGCTTGTAATTTAAGCCAATTAAGAGCCGAGTTATGTATGTTCACGTCAAGGTATAACTTTTTTCATCTCTTGTTTTATCTTACACAAATCCCTAAGAGGAACATCTGTGTATGTTCATGAATAGTTTTATTCCATTATGTATGAATTGTACGTAGACCGACAGCTAATTCTGGTGATATCGAAGTTTGTAATGCAATGATCCCTCATGTGTCACAACACACAAATACCTTCATGTGTCACAGCACACAAATACATTCATGTGTCACAACACACAAATACATTCATGTGTCGCAACGCACAAATACCTTCGTGTGTCACAACACACAAATACCTTCACTGGTTTGCGGTTTGTAGGGTATAGCTGTAAGATAAAGCTAAGTTTCTTTTAAAACTTAAAATAAACTTTACTCGAAAGATACGATCTATTGGATGAAAAGTCGCCGGCCGCCGGTGGGTTTTATCAAATTTCTGTCACACAGTACTAGATTGTTCCTAAAATATCCACAATTCTCAAGTACTACATACAGAAAAGTATCATAGTACCTTAGCTATTATAATCGTCAATTTGTTTACAATTCTCAACCCGTTTTTTCCTCAATTTCAATCAATTTATCAGTAGTTATGCGAATGCAATTAATAATTCCAAAATTTTGATAACATTTTTATAGACACAACATCAGTCATAATATCCGCAGGAAAAGAAAACATGTACTCTGATAATGTAGTACAATATTATACGTTATAAGTATAAAGTAAGCTATTTCAGTGACCATAAAAGGACACAGCCGTCCATCTCTATCCATATATACATATTTTATCGGTAGAATATTAGGTCCCACCATCACTTGACCTCAATTATGTTATAAATTGCATGTGTGTAAATACTTACGTTTTGCGAACCATTGAAGTCATTGTCACGATGTAATTCTCGTTTGAAACATGAGTGTAGTCATCTTGAGAAACCAAGTAATAAAAAAACGTGATTGTGGAGCTTCGCATTATTTTATGGTATTTGAAGAATTCGAGAAATTTTGCGTCTAATTGCGAAATGCGGAAAATTTTGGCACAACGATTGAATGTCAAATACTGATTTAGCTCCAAGTACAAGCATACAAGATGACGGTTAGATTATATGAGCTTCTGAAAGGTTACAGCGACGTTTAATATGCAGCAAAAAGTGCTGTGACTATTATAACAAACCCGACCAATTAACTTGCTTAACGGAGACGATTCATGCACGTCTATGAGAATAATTACACTCCATCAAATTATCTCTAGGGATTCGAAAACTAGCTAATTGTTCAACTAATGGATATTACAATGATAGGATAATTTTATGAAGGGTTTAATTAAATATTACTATATGAATGTTTGAGATCGTGTACATTGTATTTATCACATTGAGTTATGGCACGTGACATTGTTTGGTGTGGTACAAAATGTTTACACGTTAACACCCCCAGGTGTCATAGCCTCACATTCAAGTCAGTAGTTCAATAAATAAATTATAATTCACGCTTCATAATTGTGCGACAACCATCATCAATATTGTTATCATAAAATTTTGAATTATCCATCAGTACATATTGCGGCAGAAATACCACAGGAGATTGTGTTCCATGATACACCAATTTCACAACCCTGGGGGACTTCAAATCACAGATCTAACGAAAACATCTACAGATTATATTGTGACTTGAAATATTGTTTGTTCCAGAAAATGCCTCGAGTTAAATGACTAGGAAGATAGCACCTATAATGGTTGACTAGCATTATAGTCTATTAAGATTTGGTCTTCATTGATAAGTTATTCATTCGGATGGTTGAGTCCGGTGAACTCTTCATTTCACACAGAATGTGGATAATTATACGGTTAGTCACAGTTTAGTGAGAAAATAGAAAAATTGACATACATAATACATGTATATAATAATCTTTATATTCATGGAAAGACTGGCATCCATTGTATTTTCACTACATTTTGGCACTGAGCAGGCACACCATAAGTCAAAATATAATTGGAAATATTTATTTCATTTTTCACGTTTGTTACTCGCTTAAATGGGTACACATAACTAAACAACGTCAGTTTTTACTATGTTGTTTCTTAGAGATAGTTTGTATAATGATTAGACAGACTTACCGGACGCTGACTTTAGGAGTAAACCATTAGTAGACAACGCCCAGCCATTTATCACGAATTATTTTATGTAATTACATGGGATGTCCCAGCATATGACATAAGGAAACAGTCGTCTTAGATGTTGGTGACACCACGTGACATATTGTTAACCGATTAGTTAATGATACTTTATATTTTATGATACATGATCACCGTTTATTCAGCCACAACATCAAACTGTCTGTTTTTATATCAAATTTGATCGTAAAAACGTTGTATACTTCGTGTAATTACTTTATTCTGTTATTAACACTGTCAATGATTCGCGAATAATATAAAACTGTAACATGTAGATCGCAATTTGAAACATATAATTACCTCTCATGACCAAGATGTATTTTTTATTCAAGTCACCATCAAGCTACCGTACTTTCGTCAAGATTGAAATCGACTTGTTCAAGAGGAAGATGCCACTCTGTAGCATATCGCGGGACTTTGTACGAACATGATGATAAAATATTACCAGGTACTCATGTATGCGTTTTTATTTCTCCACGTACTTGTGACACATGTTAGGACGTACAGATACCTAGCTACATCAAACATCGTCCTGGGTCTGATGAATGTTTTACACGGTCATCTATTGTTGCAAGTGATATATAAAAACAATATATATCTTCGAGAATATATCAAATACATGCGAACTAAATACCACAATACATTTACACCTCAGACGAGACGATGGAATGCCGGTGGAAATATTCACAAAACAGATGAACAAGAATTGGGATTGTAAATGCACACGCTGCACGTGACGGTACAAAGACGCTCGCTTGCTTACTAAACAATCGTCTGTGTGACTGTGAGCCAAAATTCCACAAGTATTCAGCACATTAAGTACCAACGTTATGTACGAATGGTGTAATACAGACTAAATGAGATAAACAGAGAATCTTTTCTACTGTCCCCCGTTTTATCACTTATTCAAAGCTAATTATTATGTAACGTATCAATTATCATTGTTCAATGTAACAATTAGTTGTGGAGAAATATCTCCCCCAATTGCTAAAAGTACGAACTTGTTAACATAGCGCCCAGTGCTTGAATATTCATAAGAATTCTCTGCGTTGCAGATTTGCATGCATGATATGCTTGTATGATATCGTCAACATGTATGATATCATTAACATGTACGATATCATTAACGTGTATGGTATCATTAACGTGTACGATACCATTAACGTGTACGATATCATTAACATGTATGATATCATTAACATGTACGATATCATTAACATGTATGATATCATTAACATGTACGATATCATTAACATGTACGATATCATTAACATGTACGATACCAGTAACGTGTACGATATCATTATCATGTATGATATCATTAACATGTACGATATCATTCAATTATTGTATTGTTTTGTACTGAGGAATAACTTTAAGGAATCTTTTGACATCAAACAGATTTCATTAGACCTCACTATGACAACGGTCACTATTAAAATACAAACGTATAAAAAAGTTTTTTTTGTTACATGAACTGTAGTCTTAAAATGAATAATATCACGAATTATCCTAACGTAATATCGACATACCTGTGTCGTACTTACGGGATAACTTATGGAATAACTTACAAAGTCATATTTGTGGGATTTTTGATAATGCAATGCTCACTTAAGAAAGTGTGTGTATGTTTGTTTAGAACCATACATACACTACTTTATTTTTTTAATCGTCAGTAAAAGACTTCATTCTAAAAGAATTTCTTTCAAAATTATAGATTATGCATGCACACTTAATTGAAGTACCCAATAAAATAGTAAAGGCCAAGTTCATCATTTCTTCTGTATATGTCTTACAAGGTATAAGTTATTTTTACAAATTGGAGAAGATTTCAAGTTTAAAATGACTCTGGGCTTAAATAAACATTCTTTCTTCACATAGACTTTTTACCGAACACACCTGATGTTTGTTTGTTATCTACGGAAAATCTAATTTATATTCACATTTATATTTCCTGTAATGTCACACAACATCTACTCTATCAAGAAGTTTTATAATATAATGTATGTACATTTATATTTGTAGGTTTATGCAAAGCAGTGTCAGAAAAAAATGCAAAGCTTGCGTTTTTACGTCGACAAATTAACGCCTAATGACAAGCACTAAAATTATTAACGCGTTTCCTACCTTGCTTGAAATTCTTTCCTTTGATACCTGACCGAAAAATCTATGTTGTCTTCCAGTTTCCTGTTTAGCCCCTTCATCCACCAGGTGGTCCGAAGAAGGATCCTCAACGTTATCAGAAGATGTAGACGAAACCAAGGCAAAATACATCCTTTAATGACAAACTATTTCATCACTTCCAAATATACGTGAATGCATTCAATCTTAAGATACAAAATCAGTTATCAACTCACCATATTGTACCATCCCCAAGTTAAACATAGACAAATATGCACTGTCAGATAGTCGTGAAGGTATTTCATTCACTTAATTTGAAAAACTGTAAACGATATGTATAAATTTATTTCCACTTAAATAGTTTCCCTTCCGTACAAGGTCGAAGGCTTTTTTATTATGAAGTCATGTTACAGAATACGCATATATAATCTTATTTAAGGATTTTCCACATTTGAAAAGAAAATTGTCGTAACTTTGTATCGATATTTAACCATTACAGTACTTATAGTCTGTGTTTTCATTCACTTAGTCCACGAATTTGATACGGCTATTAGCTCAAATGTTATGTGACACCGGAGTAAACCTATTAATTATCAGTCCGACCAATAGCTCGAGTATTTATCCGTATTAATCTGTAGCGCTCATTAAATATTTACTTTCAAATGAAGTTGATACAATTCCCATGCACTACGAATATTTAAAGTCCGAACTTTCATCAAGTAATCCAACACTAATGTATGAACTATTGTTTAATCGTAAATCGGGCTCTCTCGCATACACACTGTTTGTTTGAAGTCTACTCGTCCATGTGAAGTACGCTGTCAGCTCTATAAATACGATATAGAAATCTAACGTAACACAGGTAGACAAGTTGTTAAATACATGTTATCTCGTATGTATGTATGAATACATACATACACATACTTGTTCTTACTCAAGCTTAAAAATAAGAAAGAAAATGTTTTATCACTCTAAGAAGATATTTTCCGCACATCTCGCTGATATAATAAAATCATAGTCTAAAACGTTGAATAATTGGTAGGTTTTTCAAATGTCGACTTTGTTTGTTGACTCATTAGCTGATAAAACTATGGTATTCAAACATTTGCCAGACGTCATTCATAAAAATGCAGAAAGCGTTAAACCATTACATGGTAATAAATAAAGTGAAAGTTGAAACGACATGTTGATATCAGGGGCATTGTGTTATATATTCTCATTTCTATGCTACGCCCACTTAACCAGGGAGCCATGTCCGATCTGTCAGATAATGTGAGTACTAATTGTTGGGTGAAAATTAAATAAAACAATACAAATTAACGCCTGGTGGTAATGTGTCTTGTATTACAGATAATGTTTATCAGTAGATATGTAGATAACGACGAAAGGAAATATTTAGTGCACAAATTGTTGGAGCAGATAACGTACAATAAAGTAAGAAAGAATCCGTTCTTACATGAAATATACCCGATGTGTAATAGGACAATATGTTTAACATACATGTTTTCTTGTTTCCGTGGTAACATTATAAGTTTGGAAGCATGTTAATATTAGTCACCAACAGCGACGAGACAAACAAGTTGAAATATAATGTCGTACTGAACGTCTTCTTGCTGTGGTTGCTGATGCTGCTAATAGTGCTGCTTTGTGCAGCTTAGTGCCGCTAATAGTGCCGCTAATAGTGCTGCTTTGTGCTGCTCAGTGCTGCTTTGTGCAGCTTAGTGCTGCTAATAGTGCTGCTTTGTGCAGCTCAGTGCTGCCTTGTCCTGCTTTAATCTGTTTAGTGCTGCTTGATGATGCTACTGGTGATAATGCTATAATGAGGATGATAATGCTCTGATGATGATGATGATGATGGCGGTGCTGTTAATAATGATGCTGATAATGATGATGATGATACTGATGCTAATGATGATGATACTAATCATGATGATCCTATGATGATGACGTCACACGTTAATGGTGATGATGATACTATGATGAAGTTGTTAATAATGTTGATGCTATGATGATGATGATGATGATGATGATGTCAATGATGACGATATCAATGAGGTTGTTCATGATGAGGACAATCCTAAAAATGAATATTAGTCGACCTGTTTTGTTACCGAAACAACAATTATGTGGCTTATCCAAGTTGTACTGTACATAGTTGTATATAATTATAATATACATAAATATATAATAATAAAAGTATTATTAATATATAAAATATTGGTACGTATTGGTACATAGTGAAATTTTGAGGGTTACACATTTGTAAGTTTTAAATATGACATCTATACAATATTGCTATGTAAAGTTTAACCTACTATGTGATAGTTCGAATGTCAATATATTATATTGACATGTGTTAAGTAATTAGGTATTTAATAGAATTCACTTGAAGCTTTGTTTGACAAGTGCATGAAGAAGGTTATTGATGTTTGCCAGTGAATTTCTGAGTCAATAAACAACATATTTAAGTTCGGGGAGGCCAATTATGGTGGAATGTTATTTAATATCGTGTACCTTAGTGTCTTTATAGATTGTTTATATCAGTTTTCATCAAGTTTTTATTTCCTCCAGTTACCAAGGTTATCGTAGTTTCATACCTGGACTGTGGGTCATTTATTCGAACATGAAATATTATCCATAGTACAGTAATAGCTACAGTGAATCAATGACGAATTGTTCAAATGTCACGTCGATTATACACAGAATATTTGCGCAAATATCTCTAGTGTAAATATTATACCATGACTTGCAAAAAAAACATCCGCATTTTCAAAATATTAGTTTAACAAGTACATGTACAATAAATGTAGGGATCTACAGCATTGAACTTGGAAATCTTTTGAATTAACGACGAACTCAATAAAATTATACCGTACAAATTTCTCTGTCCGCATTACGTCAGCTTTACCCACCTCGTAAAATTAGGATGTTTAATTCATTTAATTTTAATGTATTCAAGAGCGGACCATTATGTTTTACAACTGTGAGGATAGTATCAATTATTAATTATGATCACTCTAAACTTGTTGGAACGATGATAAATTACATTACGCAGTTAAACATATGCTACAGATAGGATGAAGCAGTCGCGAAATTTATACAAAATTGTAAAATAATATACAGAACCTTACCTCCTCTCTGTTCCAAAAATGTTTGAGATGATGAAGTCAATATTTTAATACCATGTAACGTGTCCGTGTGCTTTCCGGACGCGTTTGGGTGTAAGCTGTTGGCGGTCAGCTGTTTGTTTAGAACATTCTTGCATGATTTTTTCATGAGTCTTTAATTCACCTATGGCAGTTAGTATTCCTCTCTAGTGGATAAAAATGGCCAGAAATATGTAAGGACTGCAGTAACAAAACTTGGATCCCTTCTCATATGAAGGTAACGGAAACGTTCTAAGGGTTTCATTTCAGAAATCCAGGGACTCTAGACATGTTAATTCTCGCATTTGGAAAACGGCGGTTAGGTTAGTGCAATTATTATCCAGTTGTTAAAAGTGCATACAATAGATTTCTTTACTCGCCAAGGCACCCAGTGCTTGTTTACGATATTTATACAATAAATATAAACATGCTTACCAACGGATACACGCAATTTGAGCGGTTCTATTACTGAACAACAAATCAACGGTTTCTTATTCTACCTACTTCCTTTAAGAAAGACCTTGGAATTTGCAAACAATCATTCTCTGATAACACTATGATCCTAATCAAGTGGTTAGGAATGGGTTTGCGACAGAAACCTACTCCAAACTCACTATCACTTCAAAACATGCGCATTTCGCGGAGAGGGAGCTACATTTTATGTAAATAAGTTATGCATTGGTAGAAGAACTTCACATACGCTCGTTGTATTGGTGAAATGACCGTACAAAAATTGCATCAGATGAGTGAAATCACTAAAACATTTTAACAAATTGGGAGAGAGCAAGCATATAAGCTTGCCGGATTGGTGGAGAGACATCACATAATTAAAATGAATTATATTAACGTTGTAATTATAGCAGGATATGACGTTAATGTATTAAGCGAAGTTGTTAATCTGTTTAATAAACGTTTTTACTCATAGAGCCATATAATACAATCGATGGATTCCTCATATACCAATCGACGTAAGGGAGGTAAGTAGTGTTAGTTTGAAATCGTAGCGAGGCAATAACCTCCCTTTAACTTCAACTCTGAATTGCAGTCAAATATTTCACTAATTCTAAAATGTTGATCATCGTCTTTGAACAGAATATGAGGGAAAATCCACTAAACTCTGTTAACTGTCACAAAATCAGTTACATTGATTTACACATGTTGTGCGTAGATCAAATGTTTGTTATAATTTTGTCACAATATCTAAAGTCTTATTGACTACGCAGCAGTCACCGAGCTCATTCAAATATAATCTAATCATTCAGATACAATACCATGCATTTATCATTGTCATTTTACAACCAGCCAATAACACGTCGTATTATGAACAACATACGTTGTAACACACAACACATTCTTGACTTAACATTATGATTCTATGGTAGATTTTGGTCAAAACATTCTCAAGTGTATACATACATTTCTACACACAAGTGAAATTGATTTATTTCATTACATTAATGTCATTATATGTTTGTCACAAAGTGCATAGCCGGGCCTCAAATTTTAACCAACGTAAAGAAGGGAAATTATTGCATCAGCTTTTTATTCATATATTTTCGACTTAATTGTTGGATTTTGTTTTGCAAAGATAGGGCATTATTGTTTGCATTTTGAATCAGGCATTTTCATGTAATTTACATTTAACTCGCTTCTGTAACAAGTAAGTTAATACTTTTGTAACCTTGATTCAAGTGGTATTTTTCATAAATCCACGTGTACGCGCTCATTATGTGTTAGGATAAATTGAGTATCGTACGATATTTTTGTCATGATTTCCACGAGAATTCCCTGGTTTGGTAATCCTCGATATTGGGTGTGGCAATTTAGCTCTACGTAGGTTTGGTTTTGGGGAGTAAATTCGCACACAGACGTAATACGTTGGAAAGACAACACGTTGTTTTATGATATGTTAAATCATTATTATGCTCAAAGAATTGAGGTAAGAATTTATTCAGTTTTGGTATTTTTGTTCCGTACGTAATGTGATTTCTTTCTGACGCAGGTTTGGTGAATGTTTAGCTAGTTTTATGGGTTCGTTCAAAAACATCTCGTACGCGGGTCGGATATTAGTTGAGTTAAGTTTACACTCAGTTTAAGGATTTTCCTTAGCGTCTCTAGGTTGTTGTTGCATTACGAGGAATCTAATGTATTTATTATGCTATAGGAATAGTTAGTAAATGGAATTGGAATTGAAATGGAATTACATTAAAATTTTCACATTGTTGCTGACCTTGGTCTTCAACTATGAAAAGCCGGTGTTGGCTTATGTATAGCTTTGTAAAGATATTTCTGTTTTTCTGTATTTCTCACTACGACTCAGTTGTTGTATGATTAGCATTACGGACATTTATTGTACAGTAACACAGGCTATCATTTTCTATTGTGTAATATTGATATATGTGATGTGGGCTGCTGTTATTTAAATACATGTGACTTTGTATATTCATTTTCTTTTCATACTGTATCACTTCATCCATCATCAATTAATGTTTTACTAAACGTTTAACGAAGGTATCAGTGACTATGTTCAGTGACTAAACATTGTGCACGCAATGACGTTTCATATTGTATTTGGGACCCTACATATGGTAGGATGTACCCAGGGTTATGTCCCTCTTAATTATTATTTATGGTATTAACCATGTGTTGTATGTTTGAGCTTCTCTCGGATGTTATATTTAAATCCGGTAAGAGAATCTACCTGACCGTTGAAGACGTCGTCAGATGAACTGGTTTATCTCCCGGAAGCGTTTATCTACTGACTGTCTACCGTAAGTGTCTACCTGGTGTGACTTTCGAATTGCTGCCGAGTGCCTACGTTCCATGTCATATACTCCGAGGATGGAACTGTCATAAGGACAGCGAACATCCCATCTCTACCAGGGAGAACCATTCGTGGGCATACATATCGATTGGACATGCTGCAGGATTCATATACACTCACTTATCCTCAATAATTAAATTGTCGTTAATTGGAACTACGTGGAGGAACATTGAACTTCAACATTTAATGAGTGGAAGAGTGAGGAGTTTATGAAGAGTGATTTGTTTGGTGATCTCTTTCAACGTAATATCATAAAAAAGAGCAAGCAGTATTTTAATCTCAATGAGTTCCATGATATTTTTTCAATAAGAAATATTTCGATTCTTTAGATTTATTCAAACCTAAATGATTATGTAAACTATAGGTATAATGTATTTATATGTTTCGGATGGAAACGTCGATCATCTGAATTGAACATTGTTTACTCATATGGGACTATTATAGAACTGTCATAAACTGTTGAATTTTAAATATTTTTCATGTGTGTATGTAAATATAAGTGTTTGAACTACGTAAATTTCATATGTATGAAGATTCATGAGCATATTGCCTTAATGCCTAAATTAACTGTAAACATATATGTATATTTCCTTTCAGCGGTGTGAAGCTTTGTCAGTATATATATAATTACACCTGATGTTTCTTATTAGCAAGACCACATTTCTTTGTTTCGTTTTTGGTACAAACTAAATCTTGTGGCATAGTAATTTATTACAACTAGAAGCCCAATTTTCCGACTTTAATAGGGCCATATGATGAACTAATATAAACTCTAAAAGAATCGTGTTTTAATTTATTTATTGTACAAAGACGAACCAGCATCACAGTAAAACCGGAAACAGTACAGTACAAAATACAAATACGTGTAACATTCAACTAGTGCAGGAAAAATACCTTGATGTATATCATGTATATCATTTAGATTCACTGAGCCAATAAAAACTTTATGACATCAAATAAGTCCTAGGAAGACATGTTTCTATCATCAAACAATTTGTCAGGTTTATCAACGTCGGGGGGTACCAGAAGGAGGTGGATTTTCCGGCGATTTAGATGTTACTGCAGCTTTTGTAGTTGTGCTTTCATTTGGGCCTTTAGTAGGCTGTCCCTTTTTTGGTGTTGCTGTAGATTGGCTGTTTTCTCGATTCGGAGGAGTTGAAGGTGGTTGTTCTGGTTTATTAGAAGGATTAGAAGGGTTAGAAGCGTCGGATTTATCGTCGTCTTCTGAAGACTCGTCATTTCCGTTTCGTTTTCTATCTTTTCTACCTCTCTTTCTTTTGACTTTACCATTTCGATTTTTTTTATCTTTCCCACTACTTGTTCGTGAGTTGGATAGGTCATCATCGTCACTTGAATGTTCTTTATCATCCGATAGCTCGTCATTGTCTTCACGTTCCATGGCGCCGCTGCGTTCTCCTGCTGCATCTTCGGTTTCATCTGAATGGCGATACAAATAATTTGACATTATTACTGAATTGTAAGCTTCATTACTCACTTTAGGTGTTTTAAGGGTACTATCACATTTAGACCTTTACGAATATTATTACAACATCCATACGTTATGTTGTAATCCTTCATGGCTAATCAAGTCAGTTCTCAATAATTAACAAAGAACAGAACATAAACACCATTAGTATTACCCTGAGAATGAACTACCCGACAAAACAGGAGAGGAAATGTATTATTTACAAACTTACCTGATGCGTCTTTGTCGTCTCTACCACGACCTCCTCGACGTTTACCAGGAGCCGCCACGACCATGGCAACTACGGCAAAGGTCAATATCAATAATGTTATATATCTCATGGTTCCAATTATGAGTTATCGTCTAAAATGAAAAATGGTGCAATATTAGAACACAGAACTAATAGTATTTTTTGGGGGTGGACAAAACCCGGTAGGATTTTCACGCTCTGTTTAGATATAAAATGCATTAAATTACTTGAACTTAGAAAGTTACTTTCACTAGTAGAACATGAATTGATGGAATTAACTTTTTTCTAGGTTTCATACATACAGAAACAGGTTAAGTGAAACTAATTACAAAAAAACTGCGTGCTAAAAAGGGTTTGCGTATATACACTCCAGTTCAGAATTATTGTGGGATAAAAATATTTGAATGAATCATAATCAGTAAATAATTTGAATTCTCTCCAGAAATAAATTTCAGTCCATGCACAAATTAAAGGGTTGACAATCTTAGCACGCATTTACTCTTAAGATAGAAAAAACGCGCAAACACTTTGAGCTTATTATGCCAAAAAATACACGGAAAATGATCAACAAAACACGGTATGGTTGTTGATAAACATTTCATTTTGTTCTGTAGATTGCAATATTTAATTACAGTTCACATTAAAATAAATGGCACTGATTTAAATTAAAATATAAAATAAAAATGCTACAGAACGACCAATCTGCTACATATCAATTAAAGATAACAGTAAAATTATAATGTGTTTTTTTCCTTTAAAAAATCCATCAGCTGAAGTTCAAATATTCTGAAAGATTATCGAATAAAAAATTAAAGAATCGTTATAAATACACTTACCGTCTTCTGAAGGTTTGCTGAAGCTGGTTACAATTCTCACCAGTGAATGCACAGATAGTGCGGGCAATCCAGCTTTTATAGTAGCAAGCCCGAGATTGCGTAAATAACTGGTTCCCGTTCCATGTTACGGTGCTCCAAATCTGTACATGGTCAGCCTGAACCAGTTAAGATTTCGTGACGAGGTATTATATGCTTCTTTCATGTTCAGTCATGCCTTTCCAATATCGTATGGTCCGTACTAGCGTTATTATTCTAAATATAGAAAAAACGTGCCAACCGTCATGTGATTTTAGCGGGGTAGATTTACACTAGGTCTATTTAAAATAGCAATGCGTATTGACAGAATTTTAATGAATCACGCTCCTTTTGAAATTACAATATAATTTAAACAAGACTCCAGCAAAACAAATCACGATTTCGGTATGACTTTCAGATCTCGTTCTGGGGTTAGACATTTTAAATCAGGTTCTTGATTTATCTAACAATTTACTAAATGCTTACTCATTACATTATGACACTTATTACAACATTGACACAGAAAATGACACGAAATATGAATCTTGAAATATAGCGACCAATTTTATGAACTTGGCCTTTTTCATAAAAGGAGATATTAATAGAGTCCATACATGCAACTAGTGTTAACGGAGGCGGCCTAGGTGTGCCGATTGTGGTATACTGGACTAAAAGAAAGCGGTTGTTGTCCAGTGGTAAGTACACTGGACTTGTAACCCGGCGATCGGGTTAGAATCCCGGTCGCGGAATGTCATACCCTTCTATGAAAAATTGGCAAAAATGTCGAATTTCCTCAATGTGTGGAGAAGTTGCCGGCTCCTTGTGGAAGGGTAAGTTAGTACTGGTTAGTATACAGTCCAGGAAAACTGGTTAGGTGAACCGGTCGCCGTAGATAACTGAAAAATTGTTGAAAAACGGCGTTAAACCCCAGCGACAATAAGTCATATACAAACAAATACTCGACAACATCAGTTCTTGGTCTAAATCTGGTGAAAAATGTTTATGACATCGTGAATATTTGGTTAGATATCGGATCCTGTCCCATTAACATTAAATTTATATACTACTTCACATTCATTTGAGGGAATTCACTCAAGAAAAAATAAAGTTTTGTGACTGATGAATACATTAATTAAGTTTTTTGATTGCGCTAACCTGTACTTGTACATATTACGCTGATTACAATTACCGGTACCTATTAAACAAAGACAGGAACATCGCGGTATAGAAGTAAAGCGCCATATACAAGTGGTCTGATACAGGGTCGTTTGTTCAAGTCTTTTTAGTCTAAATGTAGGATTGTATGAATAACACCGGGTCTTTTTTTAAGCGAGATCATACCAATAACCTCCGGTCATCGAGAAGATAGCATTAATTGTACAAAATAGCTCCTGAAACTATGTGAAATCATAGTAAATAAGTACATACATGTATGTACATAAGATTTCAAGGATCATGTCATCTTATTAATAAACCAATTATTTCTAATAGTTGGATATGATATGATATAACAAATATTCCGAAATACCATACCTGCGAGGTATGCAAATTTATTTGAAATTCAATACATGCAATTATACATGGAAGATGGGTAGTTATATCATTTTAATCGGAGTTGAACGTCATGAATCATTAGTTAATATTCCATGTTAATGCTTGCAAAAACTACGCGTAACTGTAGAAAATAATTTAATTCTCAACACAAAATGGATTCGCTCCAAGTAAAGCCTGGTATAAGCTCGATCAGCAAACTTGTCCTTGTTCAGTCTCAACATGTGACGTTTTATACTAATAACATGTCCTGAAATAGCTTCGATGAAAGAATATAAAAAGTAAAACCTCGATAATAAAATCACCTTCGGGACCAAAAAAAAACCCGTCGTAATAGTGTGATGGTCTCATTATCAAGTTGAATTAAAGGGGAGTTATTTGAAGCCGGTCCAAAGATAAGTGGTGGTAGTAACAAGGTGGATGTAATATATATGTGCCATATATCTTTATATATATGCCATGTTCAGTAAGTCGGTTACGGTAACAGAACCAAGGGCTCGATAACGATCTATAATCAACTTAAACATTCTAAATCGAACGGCGACGTCAACTGTATTAACCTTGGCTTCTAACATGCCAATTTCACAAAGCCGCCAATCTTCATTTAGTCATGGCATAATTTCTAATCACGATTTTCATGCGAGGCGTTTACAACGCGGCGACTTTCGTGCAAAATTGAATAATATGGGATTACATTTTGCTTTCGCATCAATATTGCAGAATTCCGGACACTTTCAAACAGTAAAAATATGAAAGCTCAAGAAAATAACTATTTAATCATTGTTAAATAACTGCTCTGATTTGACTAGACACATCTATTTTTACGGATGCGATATCCATGTGGAACAATTTCGCTTATCAGATTAGCGCTTTACGATTAAATCGGCGCTACAGAATATAGAAGGACTACTAGATATTTTGTTTAGTATTCTTTTTTAGTAATCATTTTACAAAATATGTCTCATCATATTCATTAACTTTAATTATTCAGCTTCATTTATATGTGAAAATATTTATTTTATATTTATATTTAGGCAGGGGTATTAGCACTTAAAAACAGACACCTTTTTTACATTAAATATAGAGTAATTGTTATGAAAATTTCTGAAAAAGTCTGATTTAGGTCCGTTTTTACCAAATCTGACAAATGAAGCAATAAATGTCCCACCTGTGCGTTAAAATTCATTTATCAAGCAATCCAATGATGTTATTTAATAAAATATTAAATAAAATTTGAGTTTAATAAAATAAGTATCATTTTGCTTTTGAGTTCGTATATTATACGAAAAATTTATTTATTTAATGAAATTCTGGCCATTTTATTTCTGATAAAGAATGACATTTCTGAAAAAGAAAAATTAGACTTTATAATGTAAGACCTTTTTTCCTTCTGTTCCTTTGAAATCATGCTGTTTATATTTGAACAAGAAAGAAAGAGAGAAAATAAATAAATAAATAAATAAATAAAATACACGGAAAACGTGTCTTGGGTTGAATTGAACCAATGACATTCATCTCGCAAAACAATATAGTACCTTGCACCTCACGGCCCTGATGGCTTATTAAATATTGTGCCCGTTTTATATTTAGCAAGTTTCTTAAATCTAAGGAGGAAAGTATTCTGTATTAAGTAATAATATGTGTATTTTCGTAAAAAAATGTGTGCTTCTCAGTTAATAGAATGACTTTTCCTTCAATGACATTAATGTATAAAAATAGGACTTTTAAAACTTTTAGTTGAATTATTTGAACGAATTTTATCCATATTAAATGAATCACGTTCTAGGTAAGTCAATTGTTGGCGCGACAATACTAAATATATTCTTGAAAAGGTCGGTGGATGTTCTATTGAATTAGAAATGTGACTTGTTTCTGGTTTATTTATTTTTGAGAGTATGATAGAAATGGAAGAAGAAAATGCAGGTTTTTACTTTTAATACAACGTTACATATGCTATGTTGTTTACAGTTTGATTAAACGATGACCATTATGACTGCTGCAAGATGTGAAACGCATTAATAAGGGACATGGATTTGTACGGTGTGTGTATATTATGCCCTGGAGGTACAAGTATTGACTACGGGGAGGTAAAACAACACCTAAGATTGCACATTTTCATAAAAATTAATTAAATTGATGGTTCGAATAATACCAAATTTTGCCAACAGATTGTAAATTACAAAGTGAAGCGCCGTTGAATGTTTCAATTGATTTGGTGCGACAGGGATATTACTAAGCATGAAATCACACCTGAAACATATTGTTATTCAAATTTTGTAAAGATTTTCCTAGTGTTGACTCGGTCGTATAAAAGGTAGAAAAAATTATGGGGCTCAAGTTGGTCTCTACAGGCCTTCGTGATAAGACGCATTGCGTCTATGTTTCTATCGTCCCTCGGTGTCGGGGGACGAACACTCGCATGATGCGTGTATGTGGTCGCACGGTCATGCACAGCTCCCCTGTCTGTTTGATCCTGTAACCCATAAAATTATTATCTGTTTGCACCTTTTAGTTATCACCCTTTAGTCTGAAGAAATATGGAAGTAAATTATGACCGGTTGTCTGCATTGGCTATCCCTTTAAATTATTTCTATTATTCAACTATTTAACATTCTATATGTTTGTCCAAAAGGGAAATGGAAGGAAAGGGAAGGGACCCAGCTTGAGGGGGAGGCTGGTCAGTTTTTTACTGTTGAATCAAGTAATTATTATATGAGTGTTTTTTATACATCTGTAACATATAATAATAATAAAAAGCATACAAACAATTGACTAAATGTGTAAGCTGGAACGTCAGATCCAAACAGAATTACAACAATGTATATATCAACACGGGTCATTTACGAAGCGACTAAACATTTCTCCTTTTCAATCGGAAACTTGCAATTTCCGTTTATTTTGTCATAGTTCTTTCATATGAACATGCAATGTTAAGTCCCTGATATATCTTATTGATTAAGTCCTCGTTAGGATATATATTTATAAGCTGAAATAATCCGAATAAACTCACATATTTAATGAATACAAAATATTTAAAGCCATGCGATTTTTGTATCAACATAACGGATGTGGCTTATCGTTCCGTGTAGAAGTGTATATTTATTGGTTGTATGCCTTCATTGAAAGCATTACTCACGTATTAATAAATTATCTATACACCGTTCATTCGATGGCATTTGCTTTTTATCATTGAATTACTTGGTCCGAAACACGGTAATTGGACAGTGAAGTTGTGAGCATGTAAGTTTTAATAATTGATACGAAAATTCTTGCCGTCTTAAGATGGCATCCAATAAAGAAGAACAAATTAACTTGAAGGAAAAGAAAGCCAAACAATCGGCAATAAAAGACTTAATTGACAATGAAGAGTGTATATTACGGAAACGTCTCCCCAGAAAACTCCCAAAGAGGGATTGTGATGTTTATGTTTCACACAAAACTGATTTTAAACAACAAATGAAACGTTGTCAGAAGATTCTTGATAACGGAAACTTAGTGTGTATCCATGGACTTGGCGTTGCTGTTAATAGAGCAATTAATCTTGCATTACAATTAAAGTCTGCTGGTATGGGCTCTGTTGAAGTGGCTGTCCACACATCAACAGTTGAATTAGTTGATGACATTGAACCAATGAGTGATGATAAAGATGTTGATTCGATTTCACGAAATAATTCTGCAGTACATATCCGAGTTTATAGACCAGAGATTGTGGACACAATGGAAAAGATAGCGGAAATTGAAAAAGCCACTAAAAGTTAAATAAATATGGGTTAAGACCGAGTATTTGAATGAATTTGCAAATTTTGTTAAAGTTCAATAAAAGCAATCTCTTGAGTATTGTGAATTAATTCCCACTTTATGTTTAATGAAAGGAAGGGTGCCACATTTAGATTTCTCTAAAAAGCTTGCATGGTAGTCATGAATCATGGAGTAAGACTAAGACACATATCAGGTGGCTTGAGTTTGCATGAGAGTTTTAGTTTCGTAATTTGGGAGAAGATAGAGTAAGTGTGGTTGGGCTGGTTCATACACAATTCTATCCGATGGCCAAGCTAGGTTGAGTTCAGTGAACATAAGATTGACCTTCATTGAATCTATGTGATGGAAGAGGATAACTCAGACGAAATGAAAGAAACATTAGAATCAGTATGTGTTAAAATAAATATTGACACATTTTTGTATTTGTGTGCTTTGATCATTCACTTAGGGATTTGTATCCATATATTTTTGTTTCTTATTATGAAGAACACAATGTTTTTATCAACTATTTTATCAACAATTATGTGGTATAGGATTTCAATTCAATAGCAATTCAATGTGAAATTCCGAATGTTTTTTTTTTTAATATAGATGCACAGAAATTTTACCAACCAATAAATATATGTAACAACCTATGTAATGATCAATTCATTCTGTTAGTAATCCAATTGAAATGATACCAAATTTTGCTTTGTTTTTTGTATAAAATTATTAAACTTAGTTTAAAGAAACTAATGGATTGTTTTTATACTTTTACAAGTATAAATTAGTTTTCAATAATAGATGTGTGTAGGGTTTTAAATTCATGCAGTGACCACAGTTATTTCATAGTCATCACAACACAACAGTTTTGTGATTTCAGTACCAAAGGTAGTCAGCATTTATCAATTTCTTGTAAATCACTGAAAATGCAAATGTAACCCCAGAAAAATCCTTCAGTATGTACAAATGACTTGAACAATAGTTTAATTATTGTTTCAAGTTAAACTTCACTTATTGGTTTACTTTTGAAATCAAAGTAATGATACATTTTAATGCTATGATTTCATTCCCTTGATCAGTACTGATGTGTATTTGTTTATTTCATTAGACTCCAAACAGATAGAAGGGAGACAACCAGTGTCAATGTTTATTGTCTCCCCTAGTCTGTTGAGCAATGGCTATCTCAAATGATAGTGACTTGATCATTTTGCAATGGAATATTGTAAAACTAGCATCTTTGCACAGATTTCTATTAATAATGTTGTGTTATTATATTGATAAATTACTATGGGTGAAATATGAGTGTTATTTACAACTGGTATTAGATATATAAAACAGTTTTCATGAACTCTTAGACATCAACTATTCTATTGTTATATAAGAAATTCTGCTATCTATGATCTGTTGAAGTATATTGATCAACACGCCTTCATTTTGAAAATTATTGAAAGACTTGTGTATTAATGAATGTAGGATAGTAATATTTAATAAATCTGGAATATATCAATTATTATATATATTAATTATTATGGGTCATCTGGGGTCAAAAACTATGTCATCAGGTCAAGTCTTTGGAAAACCTTGTTAACCCTCTTTAGGTCACGGTTTTGATTGGATCTTTGTTTAACTGTGTCAGAATGTTTGTATTAATGATATCATGAACAGGTTTGAACATGGGTCAATTCAGGTTAAAAACTAGGTTACCTGGTCAAATCACAGGAAAACCATAAAAGTTGCAATCTTTACTCAGGTGAGCGAAAAAGGGCCATCTTGGCTCTCTTGTAAAAGACTTGATAAACCTCTGCTGATTGAAACAAACCCAATATCAGCTGATGACTAAATTTGGTAGATCTATAACAAGCACATGACATAGCAGCACTATGTAGATACCATGTAAGCAAAATCATGCACCAATGTAGCAACAGTATGTAACAAAATAAACAACACAATGTCAAAATCAAGTGAGTTTGCATTTTACCGACATTTTAGTATTATCTTAGCAATTAGCATATAAAGTAGATATTAGCGAGATAAAACATAACACTTCCACTCACATTTGTTTTAATTGAATGAAGCAGTGAAACCTCAGAGATAATTATAGAATAATTTAATTCTAGAAGTGTCAAATATGTAGTTTAGGATAATGGTTGATTATAAGCACCCTCATATTCTATGCCTTACACAGAAACTTAATTGTTTTTTTAATGATCACAGTTACTATTATTTTATTAATCATTTATTCGATACCTTCTTTCTTCAGTGTTTATAAGGTAATATTCAATTACTGTGAAATGACTTTTACTTATACAATTTATGCTCACTAAGTTATCATAATTCTGTGAATTCAATCTTCATTATTAATCTTTTTTGGTTCAAATATGTATATTACAATCCTTATAGTCAGTTAGCAAACTCCAGGGACTACTTACAGGATTAAATGTCTGCAAGGCCATATGATACATCTGCCCTGGAAACAAATATTAACACATGTACAGTAATATTCAACACATGTGTGTATGAAATTGGAAAGAATTGGTAAATATACAGAATGTGCTGTATGATTTTATTCAGGTAATACAAACTAGTAATGACTTCAGGAGCTAAAATATCAGATATTAAAGTCCTTATTGATTCTGAATACAATTTTCAGGAGCTCCAGACACTAAAATTGCTCTCTAGTTGAAAATTTACACATTAATTTAAAAATAAATAAACCTGATGGAAAATTCAGCGCTTATTTTGTACATGATATCAAGCTAAAATGTCCTCATTCCATAGTGATAAGAGTTAGTTTTTGGATCCAAGTATTATTAATGTTTTTACCCAATGAGAAACCACAGAACAAACGTAGGTCTTATGATAATGTTGTCATAATTTGTCTGGCCATGTTTCTTCACAAACTTTGAAATAAGATTTGAAATATATTTCAATTAACAGGAAAAATGAATCATCAGTAAAAGATAACATTGAAAAGGTTGACAGGGTGAATGATGGATTTATTTAACAAAGGGAAACAACCTCTTGAAGCTAAATTGATCTTATAAATCAAGTCTGTTTCCTTAGGTATTAAAATTAAAATGAATGTTTTTTCATTTAGAATTTTAAGTATTCTCAGCTATAAACAAATATATCTATATATGCATCATAAGGTAGATCTAAGATTTGTAAAATATCGCTTGTGTAAGTTCAGGGAAAAATACAAAAAAATACCATGAAACTAGATAAGAATATCTAGAACCAAAATTATGGAAGTATCCAAATTCTAAATTTTGGACTTCTTCATTTTCATATACATTAATATTTTCATTCATTTAATCTTCAAATACAATTTTACAAATGCGTAAGAAAAGAGAGGACCTACAAAAAGTGTATATACATGTAAAATATTAGTTGATTTTATACATTTGTGTTACCTCATACCACTATGATTGAACTACTCTCTTGTTACATTATGAAGGCATTGAAATAAGCAGATGGTGCTTTTATCAAAGGATGAATTAAGTATGATATATGATAATATACCATGTGACTGTTGTTGATGATGAACATAATCTAATTTATCCACAATGTAGATCATAAATTGTTATTGCTTACAGCTTCACTAATATACTAATGCACAATCAGCTGTAACTGAAAATAGGGCGAAATGTACTGAACTAGACAAAATGAATAAGCAGTGACACATTAGTATATTTACTGTGTATGAACACTATACAATATGAAATGTATTTGTATGTACAAATGACTGATGTAATTTTGTACCTACACCCAAGGGGAAAGTAGATCATGTGAACAAAAGTTGTCAACTTTAAATGTACATCTTGTGGTACATTAATAAACTCAGTTTTGAAATGCAATGTGAATTGTACACAAATTGATTGAATGACTTCCTTCGCTCTATAAACAAGACATTCAAAACACATTTTTTCTTCATGAAAACATTCCGACTATAAACATTCTGTTTATATAGAATTTAACCAGATTGCTACTTAATTGAAGTTTTTTCCCAAACGTAATCCAATCAACAGCTGTACATAGATACAAATAAATGTAATGTATTGGTATGGCGTTCTGCACATGCATAATACACCACTAATGTGGGTAATTATCAAATAGATGAAGTATTTCATGCATCACTAATATGCAATTTACAGGATAGAAGTGCAAAACAAATTAACACATCAAATTGTCAAATATTTATTTACGCTAGAACATAGACAACATGGTACATATCACATACGGACACCTGTTATCGACAGCATCAATGACAGGCATGATTTAATTGGTACACGAAAATTTGGACATTTATTCTACTGAATTACAGGCATTCAATCATTTATTGTCATTGTAATTTTCTGATTACTGAGTCTGGCTTATATACTGCTACATAAAAATCATTTCTAACTTTGACAATAAATTAACATGTAGAATTGTACAGAAAGGTAAATAATGTTGAATTATCTTTATGGTATGAAAGGCTTGCACCCAAGGGATGAAATTTGTTTTGAATTCTGTGAAACTGCAAATCACGTAACAGGGTTTTCACTAGACGTCAAAAGTTGAGGGTCACAAATGACCATTGGCTGATGATAATTTGAAGAGTCAACAAAATTCTGTTCTAATTTTATAGTTAAATTTGACACTTTGGTACAAATTCTTGAGAGTCAAAAGCTTTATTTTACTGATTTCAAAAGTCAAAATGTTGTTTAAAGGCTCAAATGAAAGCCCTGCATGTAAGTAAAAAAATAGTTGTTTTTACATTCACCTCAGCAACTATATTTTGCGAAATCCAAAGAACAAAAATATTTGGGGATGATTTGAATATCATTTTTTAACAAACGGTGTTCATAGAAAATAGACACGTTTTCTGATCTACGTACCACAATACTTTTGGTAAAGTTACGGCAAACATGACCATTTTTTCTAGCCTGATAAGAAATATAAAAAAATACATGAAAGTACAAAGCGGACTTCAAGAAGCTGTTGAGATCACAAGTGTGTTGACGTGTATAAAGCAAATACTTGTGTAAAATAATCACTTCCTTGTGTTACTTGGTCAAGAATGCTGCAAAATACATGTAGATGTATATAAAAACACAGCAGCTTAACCAGTGAATTAAAATAAGATGGACAGAAACATGGATGTATTAAAAAATCTGTGTTAATTGCTGGTAAGTCGGATATAACCCCCACTTTTTTTTATTCATTTTACTCTAAACTAATTGTGCTAGTATTTAACGTTACTTAGTATCTTAAATCATGAACACAGAAGAGTATACAATTAAAACAGGACTTTTCCAGTCAGCCCAGACCTTCTTGATTTTATGTTATTCAACTGCATGTAAGCCAGGTAAATGTGGACCTAGGTTGAATTTGTTGTCTAGTAAACCAATTACTTAATGGATCAGAGCCGAGTATTCTTGTCTAGTAAGAAGAATATTTATTCTTTCGCCAATGATCACAATCAATACCCAAAGAATAAGTAATTAAACTGATGTACTATATGTACAGTACTGTTATACTACAGTTATTTATAAGATTCTTCTACCAAACCCTGTGAACGTCGTTGGTTTTGTGAAACATTCAATTTTACCAGGTTTTTTTAATTATAAAACCTAAGTACAATAAAAGCTGACTGAAAATGTTTGTTTAGATAAAAATTGATAAAAGAAGAATATTGTGAATATTTCATAAGCAGCACTCAGCGCCTCTGAACTTTTATCAGGATGTAACAGTCCTGTATGAAACATATTTACCACACCCCAAGAGTAGATACAGACACTGTTGTATGTTTATTTTATACAATATAATAGTGTACACAAGTTTGATAGTACACACCATGCTATCTTTCACATGGTTTTCTGACTTCATACCAGATGATAAATGAATTAAACAAGTCTGTAAGAGTGGATTTATGTGAGTGTAAACATACATACTGTATACCTACTTGGGCAAGTAAAAGAAAACCTGTATATGTCAGATCTAACTTAATTATAAAACAATAAAGTCCAATTCATATTTACAGCAGAAATAACACAGACAGCAAGCTTCTAATTGGAACTACTGAGTTTATTCAACTCTGATGTTGTGGAGATATTAAAGGCAATTGCACAGGTCACATGAAAAAACAACTGTTTTTGACTTCCCTCCACTATTTCAGGTCAATTTATTGATACTTTTTGTGATGAAGTTACAGATTGCAGTTCAGGCATCAGCTACAAAAATATTTGTTTTCTTTTCTCAAATGTTTATTCTTATAGCAATACTGGAGGAACTCATAGATAAACAAATTGTTTGGGCCGTATTTAATCACAAACAATATTAAAACATGGATAATTTATTAAGTTCTACACTAAGTACATAGTAAATGGTTATAAGTAACAACATACAGGTGAAGCTATGAATTCATTTATTACAATAAATATGGTACACCTCAGTTGATTGATAATTACATAAAACAAACGAATGTTATCAAAACATGAATTTTAACAATGCTGCAAAATCAAAATGCATCTAAACTTAATTCAGATGTTGCTGAATATTTAAGAACTATTTCAACAATAATGTAATAACATTTCAACATTCCTTGTCCAAAACTGACCCAAGTTGGACAAAGCCTCATAACTGTATTATCTAAAAACATACTCCACAAACAACAGCAATGAATGAACCAAAAATTATGATAATTAATCAAAACAATTCTTTGGCATTAGAGAATCATTGAGGGCATTTAAGTCACAGCTATGGTAAACAATGTGTGCCATTCTCAAAGGAGTGCCATTAAAGAAACACATTTTTTATTAATGTACAAGTGATAAAAACCACACAGCATGATTCAGATATCTGTCTGAGTGTAAATTCCATAAATATATCATACATGAAAAACAACAATTTGCTTGAAAGATGAAACTGGAGAATACAGTATCATCTCTCCCCTGCAGTGAGTTTAATGACATTCCTTATTTGGGCATAACCTAAATGAACACCAAGTTAGTTAGAGATTGAATCACGACCCTGTGACATGAATAAATTATCATAACAATACATACACCTACCACTACACATAGTCAACTCATAAATAGCAACAACAATGTTTAAAATTTATCGTAATTGCGAGACAATGACTTACATGTACACATACATGGTATTGTTAGTATAGACATATCACTTAAGTTTTTACCAGGCATTACCATAAACTTTTTATCAGCAGTCAACATTGCATCAATTTTAGAAAGGTTTTTTCATTGTCCTTCAAATCTGGAATTATTTTACATTATGACTGTTTGCTGTCCCACTCATTAACACTGAAACGGCCACAACATATATTATGTCAGAACTCACAATGGTTTACAGACTACAGGATCACATTCTACAATACAACTTTCTATTAATGAGACACATGTCCGCTTGAACATCAGGTGACGTAACAGATACATCCAACACCCTTACAGTAAGTGTTCAATAAGTGAAAGCTATTTCCTTCACACTTCCTTGTTACATGAAAACAAGAAGATTTATCTCAAGTACCTTATTCTTAATTAACCCTAAAACATATGCAAAGCATGACAGACACGAGCTTATTACATCAAGCAAACTGACAATGTATACAACAAACATATTTTTATCAGGAAGCTTAGTGGTTTTGAACCAACTTTGAACATAATCAACATTACAACCAAATTTACATCACAATACTGACCAACACTACAAGCAAGAATACAGCTGAATAATGCTGCAAAAAAATTACTTCAACATAAACAATTTGACATTAATCAAAATATTTACAGCCTATTTTTCTCTGTATATACCGAATCATAACCATTGAGTATAATACTAATAGATAAAACACAGAGAACAGAAGCTATATAACATGAATAGAGAGGGTACAAAGGGGCTGTCCAAACAGTAAGTTAATCTGATCAACAAAAGTCTATCCATCAATACATGGATGAAATAATAAACAAAGTATGAACAACTGGTTTTCAACAAAGCGCTTCATGACTGAAAAGAAATAACATGCCATTTTTAGACATAGCAAAATTTTCAATGAAGGTCCATGAACTTTTATAATGGAATAATTGGCATTCAGATGATATACAAGTAATAGACATACTAATGTAAGTCAAGTTGACTGATGAGGAAATTAAATAATTAATATTAAATCTTAACATTTTTAAACATGTATAACTAATGTACTGTTTAACAGATATGTTAGCAGTTAAAACATGAGTATAATAAATTAAGATGAAACAAAAAATCAAGGAACAAATAACATAAAACAAACTGATCCTAGCCTTGTAGAAAACAGACAATTAAAATACCAATTTTAAAACAAAATGAAACAAAAATCTTCATGACTAAGAATACATTGAACAGAAGGAAATGATTCTAAGTGTACATACAATTACTTGAATAGAACTTGGATACAATTAAATACAATCAGGAAACATGCCTGGGTAAAATACAGCTGAGAGAATACATGAATGAATGTATTGTATTTGGACTATGTCATTCCAATAAGAATTTGATCAAAGTCAGCACATGCAATTGCTAACTGAAGTAAGTTTTAAAGCAGAAGTATTTCAAGTTTTGCACCTGTTTAAAACCTTAGTTCTGTCACATTGGTGGGCAGTTAACCTAACCAGTGTTTCTGGATTCTGTACAAGTATTATAACCTTGTTCTCCACAAGTAACTGCCAATTTCTCCACATGAATGATCAGCAGTCAAGACACCCAGTCTTAGATGCAATGACTTCAGCCAAATCATCACAGAGAACACATTTATTATTTGGTACAACATTTTAAAGATTATGCAATCAAATTATTTACGCAAAAAGAAGTATTAATGATATTGATGCACATATATATTTTACATGTGCTGGTAATTTAGTTCAACCGAGACTAAAACCTGTATGGACAATGAGGAAGCAGATAGCAATCATGCTGAACAAAGCTTTAAGCTACACAGTAAGAATATCTACACTGAAAACAATAGTCCACAAATAGTATACAGGCATTCACTTACACAAGATTGATCATGTAATTTTAGAGGCAATACAACCAAAAAGAAATACATTTTAAAACAAACTGTTTGATTTTACATAAAGTCTAATAATTGAACTCAAGTTATTCTTGTCAACAAGGAACATTTGGCATGGTCTTAAGAAACTAAATATTAGCCATTCAGTGATTTACACAAGTCAAATATACATCAAATAACATGATACAAATGGTAGTAATCTTAATGTAGCACTGGTAATTTATATAATTTTATAGTGGAGAGTACACTAAATACAGAGTATGCAGTTTTATAGCATATCATCACCATTATACCAGTAAATATATTGTACAGAATGTACACTGTATAGTCTCTAATGGTGTCAGTAGACAAAGTATAACATATTTTACTAATCAATACAACTAGTCTTCATGAATTCATTATGCAGTGAACTACCAGTAGATATAAATATCAAATGTTCCAACACAGCTACATAGTACACATAAGCCAAGTATTTGTATTTTTTGTCTATTGAGATTGCACTGATAAATTGCTACAATATATATGTAAAATATATATACATACAAATCATACAAGCACACTTATATAATGATAATTATAATGTATACATACAGGGCTCGACAAACCTTTTCTAGGCTACTCGTCCTGCAGGACAACCAGCTTAGAATTTTAACTAGTTCTACAACAATTTTAACTCTTCCTGGGTCAATTTCTATTTGTAATTATGAGTGGACAAATGGATTTGTCGAGCCCTGATATAATTAGGTAGTTCACACAATCTTACTTCTTCAAGGTATGTGAAAGTCTGGTATTGTAATAATTATCATGTACAAGATGTATACAGTATACATATATAATATACATGTTTTATATATACATGTATATATACTGACTGACAATATTGTAGCTTAATCACAATGAGTAACACATAAATGACAATAGTACAATGTCTGCTTTAATTCTACCTATCTAGAGAGTTGGTTTTAGTCAGCAAAGCCATTTTTCTTTGATGGAGGCACTAAATGTTCAGGTAACTCATTTGGTATATCATGTCCATCCATTTTTATTTTAATCAGGTGATTAGCTAAAGCCCATTCATCAGTATCTAACATACCATCTCTGTCTACATCAGCCAATTTCCATATCTTGCCAAGAACTGAATTAGGTAATTTGGATTTCACCATTTCAGCTTTAGCAGCTGCACCGGTTATCTTTCCATTCACAGGATTTAATTTATCAAACACATCATCATATTTATACTTCTCTTGACCAACAATCCATTCATGCTCACCTTTACCAGCATCCGCCCCTTCTCCTCGCCCAAACCCAAATGGACTCTCATTGTATGCTTCAAATGCACCTCCTTCCACATTGGGCTTCTCATTTTCAGCATTCTGTTCTTCTAGTGGTATCATTTCCATCAAGCGGGCAATATCCGTGGCCAACATATGGTCCACAGTTTCTACTAGTTTTGGTCTCAACTGATGGAATTTCATGAAGTCCTGTTGAAGCAACTGCTCCTGCATACGCCTGAGGTCTGGGAAATCACCACGGGAGATACCATGCTCACGTTCAATTGACGCATAAATATCACCTAGCTGTTTTATCAATTCTTTTTTCTTGGCATCCTTCCCAAACATAGAAGGCATCTCCTTCTTCAGGGCACTGATAATGTAAGCATGAACCTGAAATAATACAAGTATTAATTAAATATTAATATGTATCTTAGAATGACATTTTGTTAGTGAAATATATCAACACACAAGAAATATTTCTTGTACAAAAATACAAAGAAAACCACACATAAAATGGAATTAATTTTATGAGCATGATATTTTTATGCATAAAATAAGTATGTTTCACTATATTCACTTTTGTTGAAAACTAATGAAAATACTTTTAAATAGTAAATCAAAGTAAGAGCTTTTTCATACGTATAATTCTATAGGAGCTGGAATTGTGTTAGGATGGTGTGTTAAATTGTCACACCTTTACATCAAAGATAGCAATTTATATCCTAATGTTTATTCAAAATCTTTAAAAAAAGATTGAAAAATTCTTTAAATATACGAAATATAAGAATAAGTGGACAGCCTGGATCAGACTGGCCAAAAATAATTCTTGACTTCAAGGCCATCTTTATAACCAATCACATTTTTTATATAAACTACTAGTGTATCTATATCAGAGAAATAACAATTTACCAATATGGTAATTACAGATAAATAATAATTTGCCTGCTATAAACAAACTATAAGCATGTGACAACAGATTGCCAATAAAACAAATTATGATAACATCCATTATGCCTAGTTCAACTGTTAAATCTATAAATGTATCAATTTCTTATACAGCATATCTTGAGGACGAATTTTTATCTATAAATGGTAATTTCAAGTACACAAGTCTAGTCTAATTATGTACTTACATGAATGAATGCAAGCCAGAATGATAAATTTAGATTGAGGTAAGCTTAAGTCAGTGTCTGCTTTTATCCATTTATTATCAGTATAAATCTTATACAATACAGATGTATATACTGTAATGTTAATATAAGTTGACATCATTTGACCATTTTCATTTCATACTTTGCTTACATATAATACATAACTATTAAGGGATACTGAGTATAACTATCACATTGAAGTATGACTGTTAGTTGTATTACTATAAAATTATAACCATTAGGATGATCAAACCATCATCGTATACCTTCAAGACCTCTTGATACATTTATGTGATTGTGTATCAAACCTCTTTATTCATTCAACAAAATGAGGTTAGTTCATAAATCTGACATAAGTTTTTGGTGTCAATTACACCACTGTGACACACTTGAAGTTTTGAAAATAAAATAAACCTATTTTTATAACATCATGGGGGTCCATTTTCTACTTTGTAATTCATGTATGATAATTCGAATTTTATATATATGCCAGCCTGCCTGGGTAAATCAATCTTGTACATCAAGATAACAGTCTAACACACTTCAAGAATAAAGACAAACGGCACATAAAATATCACTTTTTGGCATAGCATAACTGACAAGTGATATTACTTTTAGTTGTTGTTATATTTTCAGTTATAAGTGTATTATTTATGAAAATTATATGATAATTTAACCAGAAGAATATAACTCCAGGACAGTGTAACCAAAATATGTTGACACTATAAAGTGATAGTTAAGAGTCACATTCTTTTAAAAAAGAATTATACTAAGATTTTTTTTTGCTAGATGTTAGAAAATAATTCTGACTGAAGCACTTAATTGAGTGAACTTTCTGGTCTATATTAAATTATCAACTAAGTTTGTAAACTTCGATCATTTTAGTTTGTTTCAAACAATTATTTAGATTTTAAAGCAGGTTACAAAGTCTTAAACATTAAGTTAATGTATTTATTTAATATAAAGTCATTTTAAACAAAAATCATTTTCTGACCTCAGTTCCCAGATACAAGTTAAACCATTATCAATCTCAATCTGACGTTTGCTCATTTTCTAAGTCAAAGGTTCAATCATGAGAGAATAAATTATAACATATCTGTATAATAATACCTTTGCTAATCTTGCCCTCTTGATAAGGTCGTTCAGTTTTCTCAGTGCTGCATTTCTTGGCAGAGCCTGAAGATCAGTAAACAAATCTTTCTCCTCCAATTCAAAAAGTTTTCTATTCATATCATGCTGTAATGGTCGGTCCCAAAATGAACCAATGTATACTCTTGCTACTTCTGGAGTGTTAATGACTTTACCTAGGGACCACATTAAGGCACCATACACTCTCATCAACTGCTGATGATCAACACCATCAGCTTTGTTCAGTACAATCCTAATTTTATCATCATATCCTTTAATAGCATCAATTGCACGACGGAATTCATCCGATATGTCTAATTTGTGGGCATCAAAAAGTAAGATAATTCTATCTACTCTCTCTGCAAACCATTCTAGAACGCCTGGGAAGTCATACCCACGATCCACACGTTGCTTTTCACCCGACAAAATACCAGGAGTATCAACAATGGTGATACTATCCAGAACACTATTGTCCAAAAGAGAACATTGGAATCGGTTCAGGAAAGCATTTCCAAACTTAGTTAATGGCCTAAACTGCTTTGCTGGATCTACAACAGCTGCATTACCAGGTATAACACCATCTTGATCACCATGCATCACAGTTATGAATCTGTCAGTAGTAGGTTCAGGTCCAATCCTGATGCCAGGGAAGTCCTGCTCTAGCAGATATCGGATAAAGGTTGTTTTGCCTGTTGAATATTGTCCAATGAGTAAAATCATTGGTTTGGCATCAAAATCGGGATCATCAAGCTTTGGTGAATGAAATTCATGAAATTTATAAGTTTCCTCAAGGGGAAGTAACTTTTGCTTGTAAATTTTCTTCAAACCTGCAGCAACATTGTCGAAGACTTCCGGTTCTTTCTTTCGCCGGTCGTCCCCTGATAGCCAACGCAGCATTGTTAGACTTTATAATCCAAATTAACAAGAATTTATACAAAATAACACAAAAGTGACAGATCCGATGTTGGGAGTGTACACGATTCACTAACCGGAAGTTTAGTGTTCGCCTTTGCGCAGATGCAGTAACATTTAATCTTTGACCTTTTCTAAATATAGACACGTGTCAACTGACGTAAAGTAATGTTTTGGTTCCAGATATCACAGCTGAGCAACGAGTGAACATCACAGTTTTACAGGAAATTATTTGACATTTCATCGTATTTTACGGGTAAGACTCTTGCAGTTGGCTAACAAAATGTCGTTTGTATGTCACTGCGTATCCTATTTGAAGATATTTAGCTGTAATATTTGACAATTCGTCTTGTTTATGTGGTGATTCGACATATCGACTATGTTGTTCTGACACAAATCTTAACTCTTTGTTGCATTAGTCATTGTTATGGTTTCGCAACATCAATCTATGTGACTAAATGCCACCTGTTTGATAATGTATGATTCACTAATGATAAGTGAAATGTTTTACTCTAGTTATTATCGAGTTATTATGCGGAGAAGACGTAGTGACATGTATGCCCGTTTTGTGTAGGTCAAGGTTAATTGCTATAAATACACAAATATTTCTATTGTTACTGAGCAAGTGGTGTTGTTAATGATACAGAATCGTTGTTTTACAAAGAGTCTGTTTATATGTTGAGTAAATTATTAACTTATTTATCAAAAATTGATTAATCTAAAATCCAATCTAAAATTAGTCTAACAATATTTACTGTATTATTAATTCATCGCTGCCTCTGGGTTCAGTCAAATACTTGGTTGCTAATTAACTACATAGTTTCCCCTCTTATACTTAATCCTCTAGTAACGATGCATATCTATATTACATACATAGATGTATTTTTCTTAACTTTAAATACCTTATATAAGCCATGCATTAATTTTAGCTCACTTAGTAATAGTATTAATCTTTTTGTCTAATTGTTGAGTCACATGAGCCGTGTAATATTTATTCATAAACATTTCGTTCTGCATATCCATTTGAGCTGATGTGTTGCTCTATCACCACTGGCAGCTCAATGCAAAATATATATCCTCTGATGTTATCCTCTCTCTGCAAGGATTTTTTCTATGAAATATAATGCAATGGTTGCTCGGGCTATAACAGATTGAGCATCTACAAAAATTAAATTCAGCGTAGGTATCTTAATTTCATTTACCTTCCAAATACATCATATTCAGCCACAGTAATTCAGTCAGGTTTATTATTAAATAGTCTGTAAAGTTGATGCCATAACATCAGTGTTATGACTCATGAGTAAACATTTATTTCTATTTCAGCTCTTGGTACCATAAAAAACTTTGTTCTTTTTCATTTACAGAATTGTTGATTCAGAATGGGTCGCATCTTTCTGACACATATTGGTGGTACAAGGTTATTTTCCTGCTCTAACTGTGATACGCCACTGACAAATAGAGCAGAACTCATCTCAACAAGATTTACTGGTATACAGTACTATATTCGTATCTTCACTCACATACATTAAACATTTATTTGAACGTGATCTTTGAGTTTGACTGTCTTGAGTCTTTTTCAAATTTGTAAAATAAAATGGAAAAAAATTCAAGTCAAGTATGGTGAGGTTTATTTGAATTGAAATATGACTACTCTCCTGATGAGGAAAATACAAAACAAGTGTAATATTTGTTTTACCCAAATTCAAATTTTGGAGATTAAGTCATGGACAATTGAAAGTCAAATGTAGCTAAAGTATCATTTAAACTATGTTTATAAGCAAATGATCAAATACTTGATATCTTGATTGATTTATCTCATGTTGTATGTTGACCACAGATCAAAGAGGTTCAGTGAGTGTCATTCACCCAAACCATGTACATGTACACTGAGCAACAACCTTGGTACTGTACAAACATATTTGGACTTTGTATTCCAGACTGCACTGGTGATATTGATAGATTAATTTAAATAGTGTATGGAGACCTAAAGATGAATTGATAAGTCTTTTGATAGGCAATGATAAAGTTCATAGAGTGTGATCTCCATGTATGTGCTCTAACAGTTACTTACCCAGTGACTGTCTCTGGAATATCTCGGTATTCAGCCATATGATAGATTGCAATCATTCATGGAAAGACACTAAGCTTGCATGAAGTCCTACATTGAGGCAGTCCTTGAATTTTGATGTTTGGATACTTTGGGTTCTTTAAAATTACAATGTCTAATTGTGACACAGAGATTTACCATCTTACAGTCAGTATATTTTAAGTATTTCAGTGATTATTTTTTTCATTATTTTTTATATTTTAGGGGCCACAGGAAGAGCTTTCTTATTCAATAAGGTGGTCAACTTAACTTACAGTGAGGTACAGGATCGAGTCATGTTAACTGGTCGACATATGGTACGAGATGTCATGTGTAAAAATTGTGATCAGAAACTTGGATGGATATACGAGTTTGCCAATGAAGAGAACCAACGTTACAAGGAAGGACGTGTGATTCTAGAACGTGCTCTAGTCACAGAAAGTGAGGGTTTTGAAGAGCATGTTGGGACTGATAGTTAAAGTACTGCAAATATTTATAAGCTATGTTATGTTTTCTGAAGTTTATTGGCAAAAGCATTTGTATCCAATTTCGTTTCGTGTTTTCAGGTTTACAAAACTTGGATACTTTGAGGTTGTAGATTTTCTGCTTGTTGTAAAAATCTCTGCCTGTTGTTTTTTTCCATATTTTGAGGGGTTATGAATGGAGTCGGAGGTTATTTACAAGACTGAGCGTAGGGAACATTCTCAGAAATAACCAATTAGATTTTGGGGTTCTGTAACTTTACCTTTGGTATTTGCTATAATACTAAAAAGATGGTATACCAGTAAAAGCTTGTAATAATTAATGTCCGTTGGTATATTGGGAGATCTAGTTTCATTTCAAAATTTTGAATTTGATCATTCCATACAGCCGACTACTGAATGGATGTACATGTATAGAACATTTTACTGACTTTACTCCTTAGTAACACGTGTGACATATTTTTTCCAGTATATTTCAATTTTTGAATTTTGGATGAAATGCTTTCCCCATTAGATATGAAAACTAAGCATAACCTGTAATTTCCAGATATCACTTTGATATCAGTATTGCTTCTCATAGCACACCCTGTACATAGTTGAAATTTCATTGCATAGTTTGAATTTCAATATTTTTGTATGGGAAATGAAGTAAGCCTTGTCTGAATTCTTGGCAAGCCTACTCTAGTTTGGGCTATTCAAGGCTTGGATTCAGTTTGGCTTCTATGCTTGTACATGTCAGCACCTTGACAATACATGTACAAGGTTGGTAAGGGTTATTCCCCTTGAGTTTCACCTTCATGATAGGAACATGGAGTCAGATATGGCTGCCATGTGTGTTGTATTTCTTCTGTTTGATGGAAGCTGCTTGGTTACTCAGTAAATTGGAGAACAATTTATTTTGGTCACACAGTAGTCTCTTTTGTGCAATAAAGATTTGTCTTGCTTTTAATACAAAAAGATGTACATGTGTGTTGCTGTAAGAGATAAAAAATTGATTTAACATTCTAAAAAACTACATATTGATTGGTTTTCAAAATTTATTTAGAAAGTTACAATGTACTCTTTTTAACTTTTCAAGTTCAATCTTTGATATGGGTCTTAATTTTTTATTGTATAGGAATTATGATTTCCTATAAATATAGCAATACACTTATTTTCCTTATTTTGTTACAAATTTATCTAAAATTTGATGCTTGTGATATTGAAACTGAGAACTAAACTTTTTTACTAGTGCTCTGCTGATCATGATTATGATTGTATATTAATTAATATTCAGATATTCGCTGAAATAAAAGGTTTTCTCAATCTAAAGTGTAACTGACCTGTTTCTTGACTAACAAGCGTGTAAGGATTTGTGAAATTGTTGTAAATCTTATTAAATATTTAATCGGTGCGTTTGAACAATGTAATTAATCAGAGAAAATTTCTATTTCCTAAAAATGATATAAATGTTTACATTTTGACTGATAATCGCTTCGTGTTGACTGACTGCATATGCTTCAAATTGTTAATAATTAAAAGATTTGCCAATATCCAAGATTTTTTTAAGTGTTTACTTGTATTATAATGATCAAATACAGACAAAGATGTACATATGTTTTCTAGGCATTAATTTAATTATACCAATAGGTGTTATTAGTGTTATGGTGTGGTCAAGCTATACTGATGTATGTTGTCTGAAATCATGTTTATCATGTACGCAAGAATCATGTTTTGTTATTTGTTATTGTCGATTATCTTCCTTGTGTCTCATGTTTTCTTCCTTTTAGGTTAACAAATTATAACATATCAGTCACATGATCAGTTTTCAAAATATCTTTGCTTTGCAAATGACCTATTCTTCTGCTTGAACTATGTTTGATAAATAAACAAGGCACAAAAGCAATGTGTTTAAGCATTCCAGGCATATTCTAGTTATGATATTATTATTAGAGCCTAGCTGTTTGCAAGACAAAGTCTATGTGTAAAATTTGATGTTTGTTTTTCTTTCTAGAAAAGAAAGCCTTGTGAAGGTATAGTTAACCTATTCTAGGTAAAGATTTTAATGTACAAGTATTAAATATGCCTCAGTTCTTTTTCCTAAGCAGAAAAAAGGTGTGTTCTGTATTATATTATAAATTTAGTATCTCTGAGATATCTTATCAGGGATTGAATAAACACATACAACACTAGTAATAAGTAAACTGTATTAGGATTGTTTTAATGATATTATGTCCTGTTATACTTTTGTTTACTGTATTTGGTTTGATACTGTTAATCAGAATTACATCTGAAATGAACTGTAGATAGTTGACTTGTCCAGTACTCCCGAGTTACCCACTGATACTGATTTATTCCCTCACAAAACTTGAGCCAAAAGCAACCTACTTTACCTCTTAATGTGTGTGTGTCAGTGATGGCAGATAGTTGACATTGGATGTAATATCCACAGACAAAATTTGTACTGCTGTTTTAATAATGCTTGGGAAGTTGGCACTGTTTTGTGTGGTATCAGGAGCCAGAAGCACACATTGGTCATACTGTACCACTTGTGTGGTATCTGATGGCTGCAGTTGGCTTAGTTTCTGTTGTTATCTTTCTATCTTCATCATTGCTTATTTGTTTTGTTAATGATATTATTACTGATTATTTGTTGTTGAGAGTTCTGTATATAGTTTTCATTTATCAAGAACTTTTGTGTTATACAGTTGAAATGAAAGAGACGTGTATTCTTAATATTAAAATAAGTTTTTTGATATTTTAACGTCAGCGATGTATCATGTGATTCCTTGGCTTTTGGACAAAATCTAAGTATTTGGTCTTATCACTATATTTCTTAGATGAAAAAAATATTTGATTGTTTGAGTTTTAGCCATTAATGATAATGACTCGACTAGTTTACCTTCATAATCTTTGTGAGAAATGTGGTGTGTTTGAATGGAATTTTGATTGTATAAGATCTGTCCTAAGGCTAAATATTCCATTCTGTGACTTGTTTATCTGATTTTGAAATTAATACTGGGATTATCAAAGTTTTGCAGCAAAGTTTGTATTTTTACTGATGAATAATTCCTTAACAAACTTTATGATATATGTACTTATAATCCTGCCACTTTTTTTTCTATGGAATGTGCTATTGTTGTTTTGAATGATTAAAATTGTGCACACTTGTATCACTGTTTTTAAATTAAAGATTTATCAAGCATTTGCCTATTGTGGTGTTTCAAACAACTGATTACATTTGTTTTTTACAGTCTGTCAATTGTAAATATATCACTTCTGAATATATCAGTTGTGGCTGTGACTCATCAATGAATCACCCTCCCCCAATAGATACCCCCCAAACCACTTTAACAAAATAAAAAATTTTTGACTAACCAAAAATGCTTAAATAACCTTTCAAACTTCGAAATAATTCTAACTGAACTATAATAACCTGAGCAGAGTGAGATGTAGCAGAGCCTCCAAACAGTGAGGTGAACACTGATGTATATTGTTGGCAGACAGATCTGCTTACTTTGTAAAACATTAATCCAGGATAAGTATCTATGACTTAGTGTATACTGTTAGTTTAGTCATTAGTGAAATGTCGCAAGTATCATTTAATGAAGTTTTATCAATTATACCTCTATGACTAATATCAGAATTTCAGTTGTGCAAGATCAATAGTTTTCTAAAGTTACAAATGAATGAATGGTCAGCTACAAACATATGTTGTACTTCTGAAAAACATTCTACAACTCCCATTTTCTTGAGTTATGATCATGATTTAAATTACCCGGTAAGCTTACCAATCTACAATTTGTAAGCTTAATCAATGTCTACAATAATATTGCCGGTACTTAATTACGCAGTTATGAGACGCTTGCAATTTTCCATATAAACATACAAATCCACATATACTAAAAAATAACGATCTAAATACGATCTGAGTCTATTTACCTGTGGTAGATTTCTATGTTGTACTAAAAGAAGCTCACAAATTTAGCTTCTCAGAGATTAAATCAAAAAGCAGTCACCACTTACTGACTGCTAATTACCTCTCCGCAGAGTGAATGTTCACTAGAGGTAAAAATGAACAGAAAGAAATTGATGTCTTTTCTCAGAGGTAGGCACTCTGCAGAGGTACTGTTACAAGAAGTAAAATTGTATTGTAACTTATAACTGATATTAGTGTACCATTACATTGCAAGCTTTTTGCTTTTGTAAAGCTACCCAACTTTTCCATAAATGTGAGAGTCCACATATATATACATCATTGTACATATGACACTGACAGTATTATGTACCATACTGTTTTATATGTTAGTGAAATGTTGGATGGCTGTCTTTTGAGTGGAATTATTTCCATGATAAAGTACTGTTAGTATACAAGACTTTGTATTCAATAGGATAGCTGTACTTGATATTACCTGTCCAAGTTTACAGTAAAAAATGTTGACAGCTTTACAAAAACAAAAGCTGTCCGAAGCACATAGGAACGTGAAACTTTCTGGAGGCAATTAAGGAGTTAATTGGCATCAAATAGGCAAGACAATAAGAATTTGAGTGATCATTTGTTTAACTAAATGTATTGAATTGAATCTTCCACTCCATTAATTAAGTTAAAGGTAATCCATATTAATAGCTGCATGATTTTGAATAACCAGATTTAATTAATCCTGATCTACTTATACCAGGGAGATCTGAACTACCAGTTTGATTATGTGGTCTAGATACAATGTCGTGTTTGAACTTTTCATGTTATGTTTATTGATGAATACAGTGATTTAGATGTTTCCAAACTTTTACAGCACACAGTACTGGTAGATGAAACGAAGCATTATCCATACAACGTATTGTCTAACCTGTGCTGATGGTCACCTGTAAATAGCAGACACCAGTCCACAATGGACTCTGTAATTTCCCCTGAACATTAAAAATGCTCTTTTAATGGCCTTACGCAGTGGACACCAAAAATGTTTCCCAAATCGGCAATGTGACCCAACAACGGACACAATATTGAACAGTTTATGTGATCATGACACATGTAAACTTGGCATCCCTGGTTAAAAACATTTTATAACTTCATATGAATAAAAAATATAAATTATACTTTCATATTTATTCATTGTTCATAAAATTACAATACAGGAATAAGCGTATAGAGGTACATATAATAAATACCACAATTACTAACAAATCCAACCTTCGTTACGCTGATACTAATAGCAAACCAATTAACTAAAAAGTTCTTTTAAAGTATCTCTGTTTACACAATAACCAGGTAAGATTTGGGTTTCTAACATGAAGTCCTTTGTGGAAAACATTGAAATCTGCCAGTTGTAGATCTCGTAAATACACTTCACAAATTAACTGAAAACATACAAACAAAATGGCACACATCAGTACTGAAAAAGAGGATGATTCAATCAACACTGTCATAATTTACGATACTATGAAACAATTTCACATGAATTAAAAAGTGGCATAACAGTAATAAGATCAAAAGGAAGATTAATTAAATAATTTGATTACCCAAACTAAAATTAACTTCCTACATTCTAAGTTCTCGTCCTTATAATGAGCTTAAGATGATAGGAAATTGTACATGATAGTTTCACATAACCTTTAACTGACAACAAGCAGTGAATGTTTTAGCCCAGTTGAGTAGGGTTTTACACCAGTGATCAATAGTATCTACAAAATGTATAAAAATAAGTTATCAGTTGACATAACCAGTTCTCCTGGGTTTACCACCAGTACCACCTGTTTCCTTTATTTATATAAACAACTGACCTCTGTGAAAGAATGAGGTGAAAGACAAACAACTTGAGACACAAACTTCAGTTTATTGTTATGATGACACAAGGACATCATTGTGATGTTTATAATGATATCAGACACATAAAGTAAGTAATCAATACATCACATTAATACTCACAGAATGGAGAAAAACAGGAAGTGCTTGTTTCGGTATACCTTCAATCTTTCTAGCCTAAAATCAGTACAGAAAAGTACAAAATGCATCACTACCTGAGGGTAATGGATTACAGAAATGTGATGATTAAGTGTTGCGAACAAAATAAGCTGGTTATATATTCTAGGTAAATAAATCAAATTTTACCCACAAAAATCAAATACATACAGGTAGATCACAAACAAGAATAAAACATAATCAAGGTCAGTTTGATATTTCTAGAATCAAATTTTCAGCAATAAGACTAGTGAGACAATACCTGTGTTTGAACATGATTACTGATAGTCATGGTAACTGTGCCAAAAACTAATTAATTACAACAGCATTCAGTAAGAAACTTTAGCAAACTAACCCTGTGTTGAGGAAATTTAAAATGAGGGCAAGCACACACAGATCATAAGTAAAACAACAGAATTTGACATCTTCAAACACTAGTTTCAAAAGTTATGATCAAATATTTTTATAACATTATTAAAGTATAACCACAACAAATATTTTGCCAGATAAAAGCAATGAAACTAATACTTACAGTCTCTAAATGTGAGTGAGCAAAACAAGCAATATCATACATCACATCTTTAACATTCTGTTCTTCATTACAGCGTAATATTTGCTCCTGTGATACATTATGCTAAAATAATAAAGAAACTAAATAAACAGAAAATAACAATACAATACAAAGTAGGGGCCTCCGTGGTCGAGTCGATAAAGTCTTTGGCTTGAAATCGCTAGATTTTCATTGCTGTGAGTTCAAATCCCACCCGGGACCAGAAAAATCGCATAAGAAAACTGTCCAGTGAAAAAAAAAAAAAAACAAACAAAAACAATACTATGAAAAGAAAAGGTTAGTATGCTTTGAAATATGCATTGAAAGACATCCTAGGCATCATAGGGGGCTAGTACCTTGAAGGATGGTGTACTTTGGTGTAACATGGTAACATAGACATCATAATTAGACTGATGACTCTCATGCTGCGCTCGCCTAACAAATTGTTTTTGTTATGTTGAAATGAATTTGAAGTCCTCCTTCATATGAAATTTGTCCAGTTAGAATGAATTCACATCATTAAGTTTTTTGCAGAACTGAAGTTGTTTTTTTTGGATATTGAAGTCAGTTAGGCATCTGTCAGTCAAGAAGTTTTCACACACTTGATTTTCCTGCATGCAAGTGCACAATAAATAATTTGTCAACTGTTTATTATTAAATGCACACTAATGATCACATGAAGTTTATCCAAATAGAGAATGAATGGCCAGAGATTTGTTCAAAATACAAGAAAATCAAGAGATCATTACAAATCATTTCTTTTTGCATCATACACAGTCTTCTTTTCTTTAGGCAAAATTTTTTTTTATTTTTGCCACAATAAAGCTGAATAAAAAATCAAAGATGAACTATGTCCTCCTGAACCTTAAGGCAAAGTTTTGCTTTGCATAACTTTTTTATTCTCAATTCCATAAACCTTTACAATAATGGGAATCAATTGCATATGTTTTTAATCTGTGTGACCAGTTCAGACCCAAATACATTTATAGTAAAACATACAAGCCTCCTGTTGTAGGCATCATAGACCATACATTTAAGTAACAAAAAAAACATTGAATATTTGACATCTTAATTTCATTCACATTTAATTAGTTTATAAATGCAATTTATTAATTTCATTCTCCAACTGGCAGCAATTTGACATTTCAAAGCAGAATGAAATAAATGCAATAAAACAAAAGGTAAAGTTTACCTTTATTAATAGTTCTATAGGAATAATAACCCTATTTTTACTAGCATGATAAGCTGTAGATCTAAGTAGTGTAACAAGTCCATAACATCTTCCTATATGACTAGCTGCATGATCAGCATTCACGTCTTTTATACCTGCAGGGATAGCAACAGATTAACAATACAGACAAACCAATGAATACAGTTGTTAATAAAAATAACCAACATGTGAACAATAGCATATCTTAAGAACGTACTTACTGATACATCAAACCTAATAAACATATGAAAAGGGACTGACTGTACATAAAGGCCGTATTTTACCCCTAATTATTAGCCTTATATCCATAATGCTTTCACACAAAATAGAAGCCTCCTTGATGAACTTTTGCATGAAGAAGGTCAAAAAACACCTGTTTCAAGACATATGCATGTATATCCATACCATGTTTTTGAAATTTCACAACAGTATAAATTAGGGCTGCAATGGGTACCCAAAATATTTGAATAACTCAATCCATCTTGAGATTTGCAGATATGAATCCAAATTTCAGTACCAGATTGGATATCAACATGTACAACAATGCATTGTTGAAATATTTTTTCTTTTACTTTAATGACTTGCTTTTGCAACAAAGGGTTTGTGTTTTAAATATTCATTCAGAAAGGTACAATATTTGAAAATAACATATATTTGATGTTCATCCAGGCCTCCCAAAAGTTGCACGACTGGACATGTCAGGCAAATTTCAAGCAGGTCCAATAACTTTTCGACGAGTACCGGACCAGATGACTGGCAGTGGGGCATGATTTTTAGCATTAATCACTTTTTATGACATATTCAGACAGACAAATTTTCATATGGTCAGTCATTTTTAATTCATACATGTGGTAATGCTGAAAGGAAAAGCAGTCACATTTTGCATTAGGATCTGATCTGAAGTATTCGAAATTCACTACCTGGATTCAAATCTGAACAAATTTGGATTCATTGCCCTAGACCAAATGTATATTTAGTCAATACAAACATCATAAGGCATGTAACTCTAAAGGTAAGTTCTGATCATTACCTAATGTAATGGTGTTACTTTATAAAGAGTATCCACGCAATGTTTAAAATTATTTATTCAAACCAGCTGGTGGATCTATTTTGTACATACAAAATAATCTCACTCACAAAAACGCATGAGAAAAGCAAGATCTGGTTATTAAGACGAGTGCTTCAGACAGCACTGCACTAAAGTCCTCAAATTATCAAAGAAAAAGAATTAGAAAAAAAGCATGAAATGCAATATAATCCTGTACCAATTGATGAGCAAGCACGAACAAACACATAACTCACCAGCAGCTTCTAACAAGAGGTATGATAAAGCTGAGACAGTGTTCTCTGCAGTATCTTCAACATTCTTCACAGTTCTATTAGAATCATTCTCTACCTGGCGAGCCTGTGTATAGTATGTAAAACAGTGTGTGTCATCTCAAGACATTCAGATCAAATACTGTATTACCTAGCATATATTATCACTGAGCACAAAATTTAAACCCCAAAAAGGCATTCCAGATCACAATTTGCACTTTGTTAATTGCAAATTCCAGGGGAGTTTAATAACTACTTCACTTTATTTATACAGTTTTTTTTTTTAAATAATCAAGACAGAGCAAAATTGAATGACTTTTAAAAGAGTGACCTTACCCTCTCTTCAAGTATTCTATTGAACCATATTTTTGAAAGTTTGTGTTTGTTTATTGCCTGCAATATAAAATATCAAGGTTTGAAATTATCATTCTGAGCTGCTAAAACTTACCTCACATCTGAATTATCAGATTTGCTACATAAAAATTGAACAACAGCAAAACTGTATACTGAGACTATTACATTCTTAGTTCCTTTTAAATTGGTTTAGCCAATATGAATGTAAAACTAATATGGTAATATCACATAATTATTTGATATATGTTGTAAAACATACATTTCATGTCATTTCTATGATGTGATGTTATTTGTAGAAATTGTAACATGAAATATGTGTAGTTACATTAATAAAACAATTATTCCAATTATTCCAATGAAGTTATGACAGTATATCATAAATTAAAACGTTACCCTGGTAACAGCTAAAGCAACAGGAGTTTGCGGAGGATTATTCTGAAATAGTAGGAAAATATTTAAACATCAAACTAACTTGTCTTTTTCCAGCAATCAACAATAGAAACATAAAATAAAGAAGTAAATAACTTTTCCGTAAAAAAGTTTTAGCAAAATTTATATTATTTATGCACTTGTGCAAAACTGAAATGAAGACAACAACAGAAAAATAAAAAAGACTAACATTAAACATTTTTTCAATAGTATCTTTCCAAAATTGAAGTCTCATGATGGCTCTCATCTTGTCAGAAGTCGCATCTTGAACCTGTAAAATACCCAAAAAATTTGAATCCTTCACAACACTGATATTTGTATGGTATGGTAATATGCCAAGTTTTGCAAAATGGTACAGTTATTGTAGTTGGTTATGAAAGATTTAAAATAACTGGTAGTTGTCCAACTGACTGGAAATAAACATGACAATAAATGAGCATGCAAATTAATTGAAATTAATGGACTCAACTATATCATCAACTAAATAACATTGGAGACACAGCAAATTTAATGTCAGCCCCAGTTTAGAACCAAGGCAGTTTGTACCTTAAGCTTTTGAAATGAATTGTTGAAAATAGTTAAATTCTACATCTATTAGAAAATGGCAAGTTTTACATATCCTAGACATAGACTAATTGGCAAATGATCCAGGCTGTGAGAAGATGGCCTGAAAGTTGCACAATGAAACAACAAAATTCTTAAGCATAGAGAAAAGTATTTTAGCAATTCTAATTGAGCTTAGTGTGGATACTCCCGCCTGAAGTGCTTTACATTCAGATTTAAATGAAAGAAAATAATTACCTGGGCCATCTCAATGTATAATGCACGCAGGGCAAAAGCAGATGTTCTGTAATCTTTTCCATAGAGAAGAGTACAAAGATAATTCTCATAATCACATTTCCTAAAACGGAAGAAGAGAAATTATACTATTCAATGCAAATACTGAACAATCAAAAATCAGATGGTAATTGCAGATTGAATTTATTCCAAAATCCATAAGAATTAATGTTGCATACTTCACTAATTCAAGACAATACATAGAAGGGGTTGCTTTATCTGCATAATTCCTCGACGAGAAAGTATTCTGTGAGCACGGACCAACGAGACATTCTCTCTTCCGTGTATAAAGACTTCGCAAAACTGAATGACATTTGGAGCTTCGCATGGAGGCTGCCATTTTGCGGTGTCAACCTCAATTTCGCCGTGACAAAATATTTCACAGAGTAACCTCCCTTGTCTGGTAGGCCTTGCATTTCCAGTACAAAATATATCTTGGAAATGGCACAACTTCTAAGCGGAAAGGATGTTTCTGAGTGAGTCATCTACACTACTTTAACATGTTAATCAATATTTCATACGTTTTACTTCGTGACAACTTTTGTCCGAACTGAAATTCAGTTTAGACTTGGAGTCGGACATCAATGTCGCGGGGTTGTTGCGAGCATTTTGAGATTTTTGGGGTGCACGGTTGCTGACCTTTCATTCGTCTTGCATATTTGTGTATCCGTTGTCAACAGTCACCTCATCGTAGTGCATACTAAATGTGTAATCTTATGTTGTCAGAAGTTTTATGTTTTATGCATACAAAAAAGGGAAAACTGTCACTAGTGTTTGCAATCTTTATCAATTTTCTTTTATTTTTCTGATTTCATATTCTTTCTTTTGGAAAAAAACATCCTCCAAACATTTGCCATATGGAAAGCTGTGTAGAATTTATTGAACTTCATACAAGTTCCAGTATTTTCTTATGATAAATTATACTTATATATTGTTCATGTATTAATTAGCTTAGTTTTACTTGTTTCATTTTCTATGCTGACAATATTCAGCTGTTCCAAAATATCATAGTTTATTGGGAGTTTCCACAGGGAAGAAATATTTTAATAAAGTTATCCCTACCCCTTTTAGTTCATTTGATGATATTTTTGTATGTAAATTTATTATTTTAGTGTACTCAGTATAATGTGTATCAGTTAGTCTTGAAACTCTTAGAAATACATTTTTTGCCAGCAGAACAAAGAGAAACATTGCATTAAAAAGAAAAGAAAGAAAATGAAATTGTTTTTCAGTATTCTTGCTTGAATGTGGACAGACAATTTTTATTGTGAATTTTGCCTGTGCATAATTTAAATCCCTGTTACGACTAGTATAATTTTGTACAATTTAATTAAAAAGACAAACCTCTCACATTAATGGAAGGATTCCAAATGAAAGTCTCGTTTGCTATTTTTCATGAGAATAAAATCAAACTTTCTTTTTTATGCTAGGTACATATATGCCCATACCTTACTCGCTATTTAAACATAAACTTAGTATTTAATCTTACAGGTCAAAATTCAGGTTGTAGTAAATGCTATGTACTTGTAGTTTAGCTGTATGTGTAACTCATTACTGACAGATGTTTTATATACTTTATGATATCAAATAGTGTCACTTATGTGATACCTTACTGAATATATGTCAGAGGTTCCCTTATTCATCAACTTTATGTGAATGAAATTGAAGTAATTGATGATGCTCAATTCAAGTTTTAATTTGATTTATGTTGATGAAATGGTTGTAAGGCCTAAAAAAGTTTGTTTCCAGTTACATGCCCAAAAAATATGGGTTGTAGGGGATTTACTATGTTATTATATTTTTTACATACATACATGTGTGGGAATATGTGCAGTGTTATATTTATGAGTTATGAAAATTACAATATCGCACTACGATTTGGAATCTGTAAAAACTTATGAGTTGGCAGGTAAAATATTGGGTTGGTTGGGTAACCAGAAACAAACATTTTTTTAGGCCTAATTTAGGGTGAGAAATTGAATTATTTTTGTTTTGGAAACATTACTGTACTAATGTAGTGCAATTAATATGTTCACATACAGGCAAACCAAGATTTTAAGTGTCTTGAAACTGGACAACCGATGTCTTTGGTGAAGAGGTTTGTGTCCATCTAAGATTTTCAAAAACTGAATTTTGTTTGCATGAGAAAATAAAAATATATAGATGTTTATGTCTATCTTCCTCATAATAGATGAGGAGAGATTTTTGTACATGGTGGATTTTACCCATATAATGACCATCTTAAACATATAATCTTATTGTCATGAATATTTGACTATTATTAAATCAAGGTCAAGTGTCTAGAGATAAAACTAAAATAAGAAACTATGACGCATACTTAAAGATAAATTCATTATCATGAGTATATTTGTTGAGTCAGCCATAAAGTCTCTAACCTTGACTTTATTTATGTTATTCTGTGATCAGTAACTTGAATAATATTAGTACCATAAATAAATCTTATTTTAAATGTACATGTAGTATATTTACACTTTTTTGTGCTCTGTCTATATAAACCAAGAAATACAATATATAGTATGTAAATTTTAATCAAATCAGTTCATTTGTGATTGGCCTCTTATATAAAACATATTTACATAGCAATGCATACCTTGTTGAAATTAATATATAAAACATTGGTTATTAATAATGGAAAAATTAACATAGATTCTTCCTATTTTTTGTAATAAATTCCCAAGCTTATTTTTTTTATGTGACTTATTGTCACTGGGGTTTAGTGCAGTATTTAAACATTTTTTCAGTTATATACAGCTACCGGTTCAACTAACAAGTTTTCCAGGACTGTATACTAACCAGTACTAACTTACCCTTCCACAAGGAGCCAGCAACTTCTCCACATATGGAGGAAAATCAACATTTTTGTCCAATTTTCATAGAAGGGTATGACCTGCCACGACCGGGATTCGAAACCGGATCTCCCGGTTACAAGTCCAGCGCACTAACCACTGGACCACGGCCGCGGCTTCCCAAACTTATGCTTACAAATTTATGAATATAATTTTATTCCAGGGACATTCGACAGAAAATCAAAGCTGAGATTTCTAGTATACAAGAGACAAACCCATCCTTCAAACCTGGTCTAGCTATTGTGCAGGTACCCCAGTATTGTTTTTTATAAAATAATCACATGCATTGTACAGTATATCACAATACACTATATCTATACATTGTAGTCTTTTATGAATTATTGTTTACAGATTATTTTGTAGTCTCCATTATACTGTATTTGTTTTAAATTTATTTTAGTAGTTATTTTGTTCAATATTTTGCTGACAGATGTATTTTTTTACATTATCTTTTAAATTATCAATAACTGAACACAAGTTTTATGAAGTCTTCAATATTAAGAACTTTTGTAAAATGTTTTTAGTTCAAAGTTATCACTGTAAACAGTAGGAAACGTATTGTCTGTCCAATGACTACCTTACCAAGATATGACATTACATTGCTTGTTTGTTGTTAAATATTTTGTTTATGTTTACACATATTTATCCTTGAGGTGCCAAAGCTAGGTTGCTTTAGTTAGTATACAGTTAAACCCGTGTGTATGTTACTCTTGAATAAAGGCCATCATGCAATTAAAGGGATGTGATATGGTTGTATTACTTTACAGAATTTTAGATCTAAACAAAGTATTGACAGTTATGTTAGAATCTCCTTGTCTTATAGTTGATTGATTTAGTTGTTATACAGTTAAACCAGAGAGTATGTCACCCTTGAATAAAGGCCATCATGCAATAGATGGTGATGTAATGTGAAAGATTATAGTAACTTCTAATTGAAAGTTACCTATGAATCATGGTTATATTTTCTGCCTCATGAGTGGCCTTTCTTCACAGGTTTGACTATGAATTCAGTATTATAAGGCAACATACCAGTACTAAAGTTATATCTGTATAATTTACATATGTTCACCAAACTGTGCATTCATCTAGTGTTAATTTGAACCACATTAATTATGTTGAAGGTTGCTAGCAAGATACCTTATTACCTGATTGAATGGTGAGATTAATGTTACATTGACGTGTGTACTTGACGTCTGCTGTGTTAATTAGTTTTTTGCAGTTGTATCAGTCAAAACGTTTTATCAATTTCAAGGCCAAGAACATGCTTTCTTTATTTGAGATGTTTGTTTAAACTGAATGGTTTTCTTAAAACTGAATGGTTTTCTTAAAACTGAATGGTTTTCCTAACTTTTTAGCTCTCCTGAGCATGTGCTCTGTGACCTAAAGTCATCAGTCACTCTCTGGCGTTTGTCATCTGTTGTTCAGCATCCATACCTGGGGTTGTTAACACTCCAGAGGTTACACTTTTGATTTAATCTTCATCAAACCTGGTTCAAAGATTTGTCTTAATGATATCTTGGACAAGTTTGAACATGGGTCAACTCAGGTCAAAAACTAGGTCACTTAGTCAAATTACTGGAAAACTGTAGAATTTGCAATCTTTACTCAGGTGAGCGAAAAATGGCCACCATGATGCTCTTGTTATAGCCAATGCTAACATTTTGGAAAGGCCATGGTCATGAAATACCACTGAAATTATATTTAGAGGGTACCATTTGACTTGAATGACAACTTGTGTTGTCAAGGTCATTGTAACAATATGTTTTTGAAATAGGTTGTCTGAAATAGGTTGTCTAACATTGATAGATTGTGTTATTTTACTGGGCATAAGACTACATGTAGTACCAGTAGCTTGAGTCTCAGACTGTTGTTGATGACTTCTAGAATTTTTTTCAAGTCAGTATTCAAATAGTACACAAGTGACCAAAATTATGACCTTCAAGAAAAATGCTGTACTTGATTAATTGTAAAATATCATTAAACCTAAAAGAAACCAGGAGTATGATTCTTGTATTTATTCATGAGTGATGTGACATTTGTCCTTTTACTGACCTTACCATAAAAACAAAATGTATGTTGCATGATAAAAACTGTATCCTGATAAGATTGTTTCCTTGCTTTCAGAAAAAACACTTTCTTCTGTAAAAATACTGTATTACCTCTTACCTGTATTGGTCTTATCACCTGGTTGGTGTAATGCATGAACTTACACGAACAGAATTCAGCAGTTCACATATTTCTAGCTCTCCAGTTCATGAACTGCTGGCTTTTTATTTCTATGTATAACTGAATACAGGATGTTCATGGTTGAATGACATTCAGAAATATTTTTTTCAACTTTTACTTTAATATCTCATTTGGCCTAATACTGTCAAAGAGTACATACATGTTTTTTTTCTGAAAAGTATGTTGTAAAGCCCCTGTGTTATTTTCTGTCGTATTTCATTATATGGGTAAACAAAAAATGGGGCCTTTTATCTCTAACAAGAATCATTCATTTTTACCTTATGTCTATTTCTGGTTTGCTTGCATATTTCTGTAGTTAAGAATTACATTTCTGTAAACTTACTGACAGGATGGTACTTAATTCTGTGCATATCCCTCAGGCTGCAAGATGTATTTGAAGGAATGCAAAAATATGACCAATTAAGTGACAGTTTTCAACTTTCTGTTCAAAATTTTGTGCAGTTGAAAGAAATTGGTAAATTGACAAAGTGCATATGTGCCATCTACAAGGTTATGCATTTGTACTTGTCAAATCCATGAATTTGGAACCATAATTAGCTGTCAGTAAATTGAAAACTTAGTTCATAATATTTATCCATTTGTTGTTGTAAGTCACTAAACATGCAGCAAGTTGGTTACAGCTGATAATTAAATCTTAGATTACAACTTGTGATTTACTGTTATAGAGTTGAATAATATTTCCAGGTTGGAGAACTGATAGAAGATGATGATGAGGCATGTATTAATGTGTATACATGTGGTACAATCATCCTATGGGTGATATGTAACCTTAGTACATAGTACTTCCACTTCCCTGATACTAAATATATATTTTAGCTGAAGCTCGACTACGTGAAATTTTTCACATGGTACACTTCTATGCTGTTGTTTCTTTTTTTGACTGTGTCTGCGTCATAGTGGTCAGTCTATGCAAACCAGTCTGAGAACATTTCAGTCACATGACTTACTTGTACATAGATGCTGGTATATGACAAAGTCCGTTTTTTGTGAATCAGTACTGGTTTACTGACTGTGTTCATGTACTGTGGTATGAATCTAGATATGTCAGCAACTATCTAGCTAGCTGCACTTCAGTAAACTTTGAGAATTGCATGATATGATGAAATGGGGGGTCTTTTCTCAGCATTTTGGGAACATGACCCTACCTCCATAATTGGGAATTATCGCAACATTTCGATAAAATTGGGAAAAGGTCACACTGTATAAAAATAACTTCAAATAATCAAATAAAACTAAAAAATAACAAATATTATGTTTATTTTTTGTTTTTTAGGTATTGATAACTTAGTTATTTGAATGATTTAGATTAGAAATTCAGTAAACATTTGAACTGCTGTAAAGTAAATTTTTTTCTCATTTGAATTGGGAATTTTCTCCGTGCAATTGGGAAAAAAACATCCTTTTTGCCATGGGGAACATGACCGGATATCGGTCCTCATAAAAGCCCCCAAAAGAACCTGAAATGCGATGTTCTTGAACATATTGTCATTTTATCTTGATCATGTAGTTGTTTGTTGTTTCATACCACACAAGTGAATACTTTCAGTCCTCGTAATAAAAATTTCAAACAGTTGAGCATGCTCTCCCTCAGCAGGTCTCTCTGTAACAGGTGATAGCATGAATTAATTAATTGTTTGTTAAAATAAAATAAATAGAGACAACAGCATAAGTACAAGTCATATCATGCACTCTTTTCCTTCCCTCAAAATCTTGATGAGTATAACGCACCTTTATCAGGTTATTTTCAGATGTTTAAAAATTTTGTTCATTTTGTTTCATTGTTATTTCTAAATTTGGATGATTTTTGTTGATTTCTGTTTTTATTGACTTATTTTTTTTATAACCAATCAAAAATACTGTCAGAAGACACAAATTGCATGATGTGGCTCAAGTGTATCATTCTGTGCCTGCATGTTATTAATACCTATAATTGTATTTGTGAGCTAGTGTTACATTGCTTAAATTATTCTATGATTATGTTCATCAATCAGAATCAATGTTTGATTCACTAACATTAATCTGAGATGTGATGTTTTATTTTCTTGTTTTTGTTTAATGTTAATCATAAGCTTGGTTTAAAGTTTGAGTGTAGTGTGATGTGACATTTATCTTGGCAAGATATCACTTATGTTAATACTGAATTCAGTGTTAACTTGTATTAACATGTAATATAGTTTTGTCACTGTATCAATCCTAAAGTTTTATCACATTTTGTACACAGATTGCTTTTACTGCTAAACCCTTATTATTCAAATATGTTTTGGTCTGAAAAAATTATTTGGATAATCCACGGTTTCGAATAATCCATTTCAGTATAATGTACTGGTTAAAAAATGGTGGTGCAAACTATGTCTGTTGATTACAAAAAGAATTAACTGCTGTTTTACTAGTAACATGCAAACATGTGTAATAATGTTTGAATTTATTTTCCAGTTTTGAATGACTTGAGCAATGAAATGTGCATCATTTTATAAATTCTAATCATACTTAATTTTTGTAGTGATTGATACAAAAATCGTTGCAAACAGTACGAACACCTTTAACGACGATGCATATTTTATTACAATTAACTCATCATTAATATGAGCATATATTAAGCAAACACCAAAAAAATAAATAAACATACAAAATTAATGACACGCTTTGTTCATAAATAAATGTTATGCATTGTTTGTCACATGTCAGTGGATTTTCAAAAGACCATTGTCAATCGACAATCTCAAATAATAGGTGTGAAAATATGTGCATGCATGATTATAGGGACCAAATATTTGAATAACACCAGGTATTCGTTAAATCTAATTAACACCAGGTATTCGTAAAATCTAATTCATATAACCGGGGTTCTTTTATTTAAAATGTATAGGGACAAAATCAGGACTGTGGAAATCAGATAATGCTGGGTATTCGGATGATCGGTTGTTGAATAAGCGAGGTTTTATTGTACATCTTTTTTTCATTTTCTGCACTAGGCATATTTAAGTGAAGACAACAGCTTTTTTATCAGTCTAGTCTTAAATTATAAATTTTTGGTAAGATTTGTCATGAAGGTGCAATCTGCACTTTCTAGTTACAAACAATTTAGGAACTGTACTAGCAACTGTTAGGTACTGTACTAGCCAGGGTTAGGTACTGTACTAGCCAGTGTTAGGTACTGTACTAGCCACTGTTAGGTACTGTACTAGCCAGGGTTAGGTACTGAACTAGCCAGGGTTAGGTACTGTACTAGCTAGGGTTAGGTACTGAACTAGCCAGGGTTAGGTACTGAACTAGCCAGTGTTAGGTACTGTACTAGCCAGTGTTAGGTACTGTACTAGCCAGGGTTAGGTACTGTACTAGCCAGGGTTAGGTACTGTACTAGCCAGGGTTAGGTACTGAACTAGCCAGTGTTAGGTACTGTACTAGCCAGTGTTTGGTACTGAAGTAGCCAGTGTTAGGTACTGTACTGTACTAGCCAGTGTTAGGTACTGTGCTAGCCAGTGTTGGGTACTGTACTAGCCAGTGTTAGGTACTGTGCTAGCCAGTGTTGGGTACTGTACTAGCCAGTGTTAGGTACTGAACTAGCCAGTGTTAGGTACTGTACTAGCCAGTGTTAGGTACTGTACTAGCCAGTGTTAGGTACTGTACTAGCCAGGGTTAGGTACTGTACTAGCTAGTGGTGATGGGATTAAGTATCCATTTCTTGCACTTATAAATATCCATGTGAATAATCTTACACTTTCTTGTATATTGATATTAAACAGGGCTTCCATGGTCAAGTAATTATAGTCTCTGACTAGTAATTAGTAGCCCCTCACAACTGTGAGTTCAAATCCCACCTGGAACCAAATTTTACTCATTAGGAAGCTGTCCAGCTAGCTTATTGAAGGGTGTTGGTTCTACCAGGTGTAAGCCTGGGATCTTCAACCGTTGAAGTTGGAAAAGTTCCTAAATGACCCTAGCTGGCAGAGTGACACGAAACCGCCTAGCTGGCACAGTGACGCTAAACTGCAGAGAAAAAAATGGTGTTACTGTTGACTGGAATTTTTTTAGAATTATAATTGATTACTTCGTGATGTCAATTGTGCTGTGATAATGAATTTGTTAAAACTGTTTTATTTATCCTGTCCAGATTACCTTGTCCAATGATTGCATTGCTTCAGCCTATTGCTTGTATGTCATTACATACTACTTTAATATCCATAAAATAACCAGGGATGCATGTCTCCTCTTCCTATATGTAAGTCGGTTCATCCTAATCTTCTGTACAGTCGATAGAAGCTCACATAATTCTAGAATTCGGCTATGATTTTGAAGTCCTAGATTAAGGGCCTGAGCCTCCGCTGATTGACAGTTATTTTGTTGATAAATGGTCAATTCATGGAAAAGGAATAGACTAGTTTTTATTAATATTCCAGGAATATTTTTAGGCAAACAGATTGCTTTGTATTCCAGTATGTGAAATAATACTGATGAATTGATTCTTATGCACAACAAACAAATATCCTTAATTTTTTAAAGTAATGTTTTTATCTATTTTGTATAAAATACACTGTAGATCTATGTTTAACGATATTAGTACAATATTTTATAGCATAATGTGTGAGATTTTTGTTGAATTCATGTATTTGTATGTTTTGCATGCACTGTAGAATTGTCTTATTGCACAAAAGTGAATTATAAACAGTAACTATGAGTGCTTATATGATATATATCATGTTAATACATTAAAGGTTGGAGGCAGAGAAGATTCCAATGTTTATATTAGACAAAAGTTGAAGAATGCAGACCTTGTTGGTATTGATGCCAGGCATGTTCAGTTACCTCGTACAGCCACACAACAGGAGGTAAATCAGGACTTGACAATTTTTTCTCAGACTACTCTTCCTGCAAGACAAGCAGCTTAGAATTTTAACTTCATATAATTTTGCTGCAATTTCAACTCGTTCTGAGTGAATTTCTACTCGTAATTATGAGCGAAAAAGTTGATTTGTCCAGCCCTGTAAATTTTGTGAGAAATATTGTTTTTTATTATTACTTAAAGTTACATCCAAAAAGTCATAAATTATCAAGCCTGTGTGAAAACCATTTCTTGGCTCATAATGTGTTCTTATTATAGTTTGTCCTTATCAAAGTTGAACTGTTCTTATTTAAGTTAAATATTATATCACTTCTTTGGTCTTCAAATCAAGATTGTTCAGTAGCACTCTTGGTCTTTAACACTCTCCCAGAATCTTGTGTTTAATCTTTAAAAGTAGATCTTGGTTTGCACTCAACTTACATATTTTTTTCTGTCTTTATTTCAGATTGTTCAATCTGTCGAAAAATTGAATGATGATCTGAGTATTCATGGTATCATTGTACAGGTAACACCATCATAAATTATTAGGTTATCATCCTGTTGTTATTAAAATAAAGCATAAAGTGGATTTTGTGAAATTACTGTTGTACGCCATTTGTTTGCTTGTTCAGCATTTTAATTTGTTGCAATACCAAGTAAACATAGGATTAAATTCAGGTGCTGGACTCCTCTCTCTTACCCTTTGCAGGCTGTTGTAGACAGGTTTTTAAGCACATGTATTTTAATTAATCCAAATAATGAAAATCTGAAACCCTGAAGTAAAAATTGTTATGGATCCTGCCTGATTTGTATGTTTGTTTTTATGTGACATTGTCACTGGGGTTTAATGCTGTTTTTCAACAATTTTTCAGTTATCTACGGCGACCGGTTCACCTAACCAGTTTTCCTGGACTGTATACTGACCAGTACTAACTTACCCTTCTACAAGGAGTCAGCAACTTCACATATGGAGAAAATGGACATTTTTGTCCAATTTTCATAGAAGGGTATGATCTGCTGTGACCGGGATTCGAACCCCAATCTCCTGGTTACAAGTGCAGTGCACTAACCACTGGACCACGGCTGTGGCTTCAGAACCTGCCTGAGCTGTTCAATATATTTGATACACATTTTTCATGGAATCTAAGCCTCTCCAGTATTCCAGTATCAATATACATGACAATGTTTGTTGTATATTTTATATACTACTGTTTCAGTTACCTTTGGATACAGACAACACGGTAGATACACACCTTGTCACCAACACCATTAAACCTGAAAAAGATGTTGATGGGTATGGCATGTTTTATTTGTGCTTTGTGTGTACTTTCTGTCCACACAGAAGTTGAAACCCCTTCTGTATCTGGCACCTCTTTACTATCCATGAATTAGGGAAAAATTAGTTGTAAGCTGTCATAGTCATGAAGCAGTCATTTAGAGTGATTAATTTAAACAACGTTAATTTACGTTTTACTTAATTAATCTACTTTGTCTACATTTTAATCTGTAAGTACATATCTGAGGTGTACTGAACACTACTTTTTGCTTTGCGCAGTATTTGATGTTGAATGTTTTTCAATTCTCTCAAATGTTATGAGTGATTTATGACTTATCTTGGCTGCATAGGCAAACAGAAGGCTGCACAGCATACAACTATCAGAGTAGATTGTAAGAAATCGTTGGACAACTTTGGTGCTAGAGGGAAAAAAAATTTCCTATGAACAAGTCAGTGAAGGTTGAAAACCTTATTAGCAGATAACGTCTTTTAGTCTCTTTCAACAACTGGGGCAATTGCTTATAGGACAGCCCACAACATTTACATATATGGCATAAAGAAAGGCCTGGAAATGGTTTAAACCCATGCATTATTTTTTGCACACCACTAGTGGATTATTTATGCAAATTAGACCTAATCACATATTCATACACACTGTCAAAAATCGAAGCAATATGGCGATGCTCCACGTATCAAACTACGTCAAATCACTTATGACCAGGTTAAGGTAGACTTAAAAAAAATGTTCAAGTATTGTAACTGACATTATACTAATGCTTTGGTGTTTTCTATGTAGTCAAACTTGTTAGTGACGATTATAAAGTTTAGTTTCCAGGATGCAGACTGAAATTTCATCAAAGAAGGAACATAACTTCATAAGCCACAGCTGCTGTTGCCTGACGTAAAATGACGAGTTAAACAGATTAAATAAATATTGACTACAAATGCTAAATTTTATTATGACTAATCTACTGATATTATGTTGACACTAAATGTACATGATGGATGGTGCACTGTTATTTTAAATCAAACTGTTGCAATTCATGACTTTATCATTGTAAACCAGATGATCAAAACAAAATCTACTTACAGAAAAATGTATCAGACTGATTGGAGGTGATTTTGAGTTATTCAGTGTCATTTCTAAACTTTGAACATCTAACGCTTTGTTTAAAAATCTATATGTGCCCTGGTAGACTGCATAATTATGTAATGCCAAGTGACTTTGTTAAAATGGAAAGGGGTGATCATCAGACAGATCAATGTCTGTTGCTTAGTAACCGAACCTTATGCTTGATGGTCTTACTGAAGCAAGACGCTGGAGGACCGTAAGTCAGTAGTTAAGACTGGTTGCTGTTCGTGGTACAAAATACCCATCAGGAAATGATTAGATTGGTCGCAGTCGGCAAGTGGTTGCTACCCGAGGCTGTTTTGTTGCATCCGTTTTATTTAATCTTACAACACATCATTCATTACTTTTATATAGGGAGTCAAGGTAACGTTTTGAAAGGAATCAGTTTTTGCTGTTATGTCGTAAATAGAATCTAACATTTATTGTCATTATTTATTGAATTTATTAAACTCGTGGTCTTATACCAATAAAATCTTGGCAAAGCCTTGCACTTATTGTTTTAAGATGACTTGTTTAATAATTGCAATGAATAATGACCCTTCATATAAGATCCTTAATTACAGATTGCATCAAGTGAATGCTGGAAGACTAGCAAGAGGTGATCTGGAAGGTTGTATTATACCATGCACACCTAGAGGCTGCTTGGAACTCATTAAGAGGACAGGTAAAATCTGTGTACTATGTTATGTGTACGATGTTTTTGTAAACATGAAATGTACCAACTATTGAATTATTAAAAATGTACCTTCTTTTTAATTGTTAAATATGTACCTACCATTAAATTGTTAAATATATACCTTCTATTGAAATGTTAAAGTGTACCTACTATTGAATTGTCAAGTGTGTACCTACTATTGAATTATCAAATGTGTATCTACTATTGAATTATCAATTATGTATCTACTATTGAATTATCAAATGTGTACATATTAATGAATTATCATATGTGTACCTGCTATTGAATTGTCCAATGTGTACCTACCATTGAATTGTTAAATATGTACTAACTATTGAATTGACAAATGTGTACTTACTATTGAATTGTTAAATATGTACCGACTATTGAATTATCAAATATGTACCTACTATTGATTTATCAAATATTTATCTACTATTGAATTGTTAAATATGTACCAACTATTGAATTGTAAAATGTATACCTATTATTGAATTGATAAATATGTACCTACAATTGAATTGATTTGAACTAGGTGTAATTTCATTGACAAATCTTAACAGAGATACACATTTTGAAAATCGAAATAACACCACATTTTATTTGTGCAGAGCAAATATAGTATTCTATCTTTCATTGTTAGACCTCATGCTGCTGAAAAAAAATGTCAGAAAATATATGACCAACATGATATTTATGTTTGGAATTGCTGTGTTAGCTGCAACATGTCCTTAGAATAGCACACTGGTATCTTGCGGATAATAGTTGATTAATCAATTTAATAAAAGCCAAGTATTAGTCACTTAAACTAAACAAAACTGAATGTTATTCTTTATCTTAATCTTGTTCATGTATAGAGGTATAAGTTAATCACCTATCTTGGATTGAAGTGTTACTGCTACAATAAAATGAAATAGAAGTTGTTTTGACCTATGCACAATAAATCATATAATTTTATCCAATAATGCTGTATGATAATTTCATTCAAGGTGTTGATACTGCTGGTAAGACAGCAGTGGTCCTTGGTCGAAGTAAGATTGTTGGAGCCCCGATGTCTAACTTACTTACGTGGAATCATGCTACAGTCACTGTATGTCACTCCAAGACGGTCAACCTTCCTGAAATTGTAAGTAGTGATAGTTACCATGGTTTTATATATCAATGTTTCTATGGTAATGAACGCACATTTCATGATAATTTACATGATGACCATGTTAATGTACACAAATTATGAATATGTATGCAAAAATGTTACCATGGTAATAAACACAAGTCAACATAGTAATATACATATTCCACTTCAGAGAAACTCATATATAAAATGCAAAGTTGAAATATTCTTCCCTGCATCATTTACATACTTGTGATTGACATCCTTCCTTTAACTGTTGAATGGCAGCTCATTGTATGCTCATGTTGTAAATACTAAAAGTAAGAGTTCTGTTAGAGTGACTTTGCATTGTATGGCTCCTAACATTGTGTATATTTCAGATAAAGACAGCTGATATATTAGTGGTAGCTATTGGTAAAACACAGATGGTGAAAAAAGATTGGATAAAACCTGGAGCTATCGTCATAGATTGTGGAATGAACAGTATTCCAGGTAACTAATGTGCTCTATGGTTATAATAATAATAATTATTGATAATGCTGTAAAAAGTACATGTAAAAATGTGTATAGTATTATTTTTATGCTGTAAATTAAAAAAAAAAAATGAGTTGCAAAAAGAATACAATATCTGTGAATCCATTTGACATTATTGGTTATTTTCACTATGATATGATAAAATGTTATGTTAAATTTTCCTATTCGTATAAATGTTCTCCACATTGTGTAAATTTGTTAAGTAAAGAAATCCCCTCCACTAGCTTCTTAGCAGTCTTTAGCTGAAGACATTACATCCAAGGTACTGTATCAATATTCTCTAATTGATTCATTACTTGGGAGGAGGAGCATGTTGGTTTGCCCAGACTTAATTTGTTCTGAGCCATGCAAGACTGAAACACTCCGATGAACAGTGTTTGACCTCACACAAATCTGTACATGTTTGTTCCTGCTGTCTTAGAATACATGGTCCAATACTGAGAGCTTTCTCCTAATGTACAATTGTTCCATGTTTCTGATTGTATGTCACACTGTTTCTGTATTGTTTGTAAAGATGAGACCAAGAAATCAGGTCGTCGTCTGGTTGGTGATACAGATTTTGATGAGGTAAAGGAGGTAGCATCATGGATCACACCTGTACCTGGTGGAGTTGGACCAATGACTGTGTCTATGTTGTTACAGAACACTCTGGAACAAGCTAAACTAAAACTTAAGTCTGTAAGTTTACATATCTGCGTTTGTTGAGGTATTAGGTAAGCTATAAATGAAATGTCTAGAATTTTAATTTGTTTCAATGTAGATATTCAATATTTACATATATTTTACTTTGACCTATAAGTTATCTGTGAAGGGTATTTCTTAAATAAGCTTTCGCAGAAGAACGATTTTAAAGATTCACATTTATTTTATTGGCATTGGATGGAGTTTATGGCTTAACTCACCAAAACCAGACACTGTATACAAATGTAAGTTAAAGAGGAAGTCAATAGAATGAAAAAATATGAGCAAAGAGATCAGCGTACATCGTACCCACATATTTAGGACTATTAACTTCTATGAGATAAAATGATCATGCCCCAGATTATTGCTGTGCTATTGTATTGTGTTTTGAATATTTTAGCAATCTGGATCCTGGAGTCTCGAACCACTTGATTTAGAACTGAAAACACCCGTACCAAGTGACCTTAAGATAGCACAGTCCCAGACACCCAAACATGTGAACACATTAGCCCAGGAGATCAACCTGCTGCCTGAAGAAGTTGATCTGTATGGTAAAAGGAAGGCTAAAGTGTCCCTGGATGTTTTAAAGAGACTTCAGTCACAACCTGATGGGAAATATGTTGTAGTTACTGGGTATGTATTGGTATGATAAGGCCTGTTTGAGACACTCAGTCCCTGAAATAAGATGAATAAACCTTTAAAGTTGACTTTGCGAAAAGTATGAGTATGTCTAGTTTGTCATTCTAGTAAAAAATCTGTTGCTTTGTGAATTACATATGTTTATGTACTAAATATTGTTTAAAGTGTTGGCAGTAGGGCTTAAATGACAAGAAAGTTCATGTTTGCTGATCATAAAGTTTGGATAAAAGCCTGATTAGAGTAGATTTTTGAATTAGAGGAAAATTTCTGTCTGGATTTTTTGCGACAGTCGGACTCTGTAAGAGACACATCATTTTCAATATTATTTGAATTCTCTGTCATCTAGTTAAATGTACCATTAAATCTATGTTCAGAATCACACCTACACCACTTGGTGAAGGTAAAAGTACAACAACCATTGGTCTCACGCAAGCTATTGGTGCACATTTGAAGAAGAACGTATTTGCTTGTGTCAGACAACCATCACAAGGTCCAACATTTGGTATCAAGGGTATGTAGTCTTTTTATTTTTGTTTTTTGAATCATATTTTAAAGGAAATTATCAAATTATGAGTGCATTTTATATGATAACTGGCTGCCTTATCTTCAATTTCCAATGGAAAGCTTAAAATTTTGAAACATAACTAGTCCTGTTGTTTCATGTGCACAATTGCAGTGTTCAAGTTAATGGTTGCTGCTTTCTTTGTAATTCTGTTTCTAGACTCATAGTTTTACCTTTTAGACATGTTTATTTGTACCACTAGGCGGTGCTGCTGGTGGTGGTTACTCACAGGTGATTCCTATGGAAGAGTTCAACCTCCATCTGACTGGTGATATCCACGCTATCACTGCAGCTAACAATCTCCTTGCTGCACAGATTGATGCTAGAATGTTCCATGAAGCCACACAATCCGATGAAGCTTTGTACAGGAGACTTGTGCCAGAATCTAAAGGGAAGAGAGCTTTCTCTAAGATACAAGTCAGGAGACTGAATGTATGTACCTGTACTAGTTTTTTTTGCATGATTTTGATGTAGCCATGTATTGTTCTGGAGAACTCTTTAGAAATGCTATCAATGCCTTAGCAATGCTAGCATCTACTGTTGTATCTGGCCGTACTGAAGTTGGGTGTCTTGTATTTTTATATATTTAAAATTGATCACAAAATTTTAAGATCTAAAATTCAGAAAAAGCAGTATTTGTTTCGCTTTTAACATTATTTATCACCAGTATAGAAGAGGTATTTATACATGTATTATGGTCAGTAGGTCTAACCAGGGTCACTTGTTTACCAATCTGTAGTTCCTGTTCCATCTTAATTCTAAACAACATCCTTTTGTGATGTGAAGGGAGGCAAACATTGTGTTTTGAAATCTCAACCTTTGGATGAAAATTACAGTTCTCTACTGAATGAATTAATTGGATGGGGGACATATATTTAGACAGAAATATTTCATTTGTCTTTAGGATTTTTTTTAATATATACTTCATTTTTGAATCTCTTGTTTGAAATTAGCAATCTGTCTATTCTTAGTATCCTGAAATATTTGACAGTATAGTCATTTTCAGGTTAGTATCTTATGTACATATAGGGATAAGTTAGTGTAAATGTACATATAGGGATAAGTTAGTGTAAATGTACATATAGGGATAAGTTTGTGTAAATGTGCATATAGGGATAAGTTTGTGTAAATGTGCATATAGGGATAAGTTTGTGTAAATGTGCATATAGGGATAAGTTTGTGTAAATGTACATATAGGGATAAGTTTGTGTAAATGTACATATAGGGATAAGTTTGTGTAAATGTTGTAAAATATTGAATGGTACTTGTTGTGTTGTAGAAACTTGGCATTGATAAATCCAATCCGAATGATTTAACACCAGAAGAGGTGAAGAAATTTGTTAGACTAGACATTGATCCTGCAACTATCACATGGCAGAGAGGTAAATGCTTTTGATTTACTCACAACGAATTTAATATTAAGACCACCTTATTATAATGACCACTTGTTTCAAGACCAGCTTTCAATGTGTCTATATTTTTACTTGATAATGAGACTACCTCTATATTAAGACTGTATAGGAAGGTCTTACTGTATGTAGTGTATCTAGATATTTCTGTATCTATATTGTTTTTCCATTGTAGACCTGTCCTGTGTTTTTAGAACAGCGTATTGTGATGCAAACTGCTCTCAGTTTTGTTTAATTAAGTGTATATCTTATAAATCTATTAATTTCAAACAGTGGAATAGAAAAATGATAACTTATGAATGTTTGTGCAGTCTTTCTAAGATTATAACATTATAGCCTTTATAAAGAACTGTAGAATGTTTGTATGTGTATCTAAACTGGTCATTCCTATTATTTCTGTAGTCATGGATACCAATGATAGATTCTTGAGAAGTATAACCGTTGGTCAAGGTCCTCAAGAAAAGGGTAAAACAAGACAGGTACTTCATTTTTTATATTTAATTTTATCCATATTACTAAAATTGTCTTCTTCACCTTCTGGTAGTCCAGTTCATTTTAGTACATTTATTTGAATGAAGCCTCAAAAATACACACTTTCTTGTATTCTGAAATGAAACACTGGATGTTAACGCCTTTGCTGATTATTATTACAGAAAAAATTGTCAATGAATTTTCAGAACTCAGATTGGAATTATTAGATATTGTCTTTTTTTAATGAAAAATTGTCTGGGGGCCTCCATGGTCTGGTATTGGTCTCCAACTTGTAATCATTAGCCCCTCACCGCTGCGAGTTTAAAGTTCGAGTTCCCACACTGGACAAGATTTTACATGTGAAGAAGCTATCCAGTTAGCTTACAGAAGGTCAGTGGTTCTATGTGGCCTTCCTTCACCATTAAGCTGGAAAGTTACCAAATGACCCTAGCTGTTGGTGCGAAGTTAAACCTTAGTGAAAAAATGTCCCTGACAAGGAAAATGACAAAAGTCACTGTAAAAGTTAAAGTAATATGCTCTTGAGCGTGCTCTGATATAATCTTATGTTTTTAGTGTTAGTATATATTAGCTGGTCTTTTGTCTTGTCACTGTAAAGTAAATGTGATAATAAAGTTCATACATTAACTGAATCTGTTTTCATGACATAGGAATATTTGGTAAACTTACTTTTGTTTAAATAAGTTTCTTGTTCCTGTTGTTACATTTTGTTAATGTTGATTTTGTCTACCAGACTGGTTAACTAATTCATGACTTCAGTATTTTGTATTTGTTTTTCAGTAATATTGACAATGTTTACTATCAGGATGTTATGTGATATTTGAATTCCACTGAATTTATGTACATGTCCAGTATATTTGTGTTATAATGTTCAGTGTCCTTTTACTTACAATCATTAGAGTTATAACAGAATTCAAGACTCATTTATTCATCAAAATTTAATCATGTAAAACAGAAGCTACTGTTTAAGAATATTTTGATATCTGATTGAATGAATTAATTGCTTAGCAGGTATGCCCTAAAATTAACGTAGCTTTAAAAAGTTTCTAGTATGAGATAAGAAATATCTTAGAAGTACGGTCAAACCTGTGTTTGCAGCCACCTCCAAATAAAGACCACCCTGTGAATAAAGAACATTCATATTTAGAACAAACTGACCTCTGAATAAAGGCAACTGTCTACAAAGGCTACATTTTGTCTTTCCCAAGGGTGGCCTTTGTTCACAGGTTTGATTGTATCAATATAATTGTATGTTTCAGTGTCAGTTTGACATTGCTGTAGCCAGTGAAATTATGGCTATATTAGCTCTGACTACAAGTCTACAAGATATGAGAGAGAGATTGGGTAACATGGTGATAGCCAGTAGTAGAGAAGGGGTACCTGTTACAGCTGATGATCTGGTAGATATTTTCTGACTCATTTCATGTATACATGATTTTGATGCGTTACTTGAAACAATGATCTAAATTACTTGCAAACCAGCTTCTCTGACAACCAAAAACTTTCTGGTTTAGCTACTGACTTATTAGCCACACACTTTTTTTTCTTTTTCACTGGGTTAACAATGTTTTTCAACAATTTTTCAGTTATATACAATAATCAGTTTACCTAACCAGTCTACCTGGACTGTGTCAAACCAGTACTAACTTACCCTTCCACAATGAGCTGGCAACTTCTCCACATTTTGAAGAAAATCAACATTTATATCAAATTTTAATAGAAGGGTATATCCTGCCATGACCGGGATTTGAACCCAGATCACCGGTTCAGTGCACTGTAAATGGCACCACTGTACCATGGTTGCTGCTCCACACGCTTTTATGGTTAAAACGTGGTTATTTGTTATGATTGGTGGCCATTTCAGTATTGTAAATAGTACAATAACATCTTGTATGACATTTGATGAAGTTCAAGAATTTTACCTAAATCCTAAATTAAGATTATTTTCAACACGTGTGTATAATAAAGATAGAAAAATAATTTTAATTGACTTTCAGTTACTGTTCTTATTTGCAACAGAAAACAATAGTCTTCATTACATGGCAATTTCAATAACACCTTTATCATCTGGAATAGTTAGTACAAGATTCTAATGAAATCCTTATGAGGGAATCCTTATTATATGATATTGTTTTTCCATTCCAGGGTGTTAGTGGGGCTCTTACTGTTCTAATGAAGGATGCTATCAGACCTAACCTGATGCAAACATTGGAGGTAAAAAAAGATAGTCTGTTGATTCAGTCTGAATAACAATTAATTTTTTTCTAATGTTTTTCCTGTTGCTAGAAAGTGCTTTAGTGAATTTCTGAGGACCTGAATAATTACTTCATTATATCATTATGTCGCATAACAACGGAATAAAAAATACTAATGTATTCACTTTTCAGGGTACACCAGTCTTTGTCCATGCAGGACCCTTTGCCAATATTGCTCATGGGAATTCATCAATCCTTGCTGACAAAATTGCTCTAAAATTGGTTGGAGAAAATGGTCTTGTTGGTAAGTCATTTTACTTTTTAGGTACTGTTGTGTTTCTGTATATGGCCACATTTATTTCTAGCAGTCATTTTGTTACTGAAACTGATATCTTCCGTATCAAGAGAACAAATTGACTTGCTGTGTTTTATTGCAGAATATCCACTCTCTAATATCAAGCATTTGATTTGTGGAATTTGTTACTAGTCTTGGTTATATCAAATGGGAAGGCAATGGACTCGTTTCTTGCAATTTTTTTATGTTAACAGACTGGTCACTGACAATATTTTTATGTTTGCAGACTGGTTACTTACAAGATATTTTTGTTTGTGACTGGTTACTGATATTTTATGTATATTTGCAGTTACTGAAGCAGGATTTGGTGCTGATATTGGTATGGAGAAGTTTTTTGACATAAAATGTAGATATTCAGGCCTTATACCAAATGCTGTAGTGTTAGTTGCTACTATCAGAGCATTAAAGATGCATGGTGGTGGACCTACAGTAGTTGCTGGGGTACCTTTACCTAAGGAATATATAGAAGAGGTTGGTTGTATGAAGTTACAGAATTCTTTACTCTAAAGTGTCATTATCACACATAATTAGGCCTGAGATTCACTAAACATCATCCTGACTTAATTATTTAATTTCTTTTAATATGGACATTGTGTATAAATATGTTTACCATTGATAGTGATGTTATTAGATCTAAATCTAGTCCAGATATCTATTTGAATTGTCAATTTCTTCAACTAGAAATATGAAATCCTGGTAAAGTAACTTTTAGAAAATCTCAGTTGAGATATTATGTGCCATCACTTCCAGAACTTATACTGGATGTCGGATTAGGCTAAAAAATTTGTCATATTTTAGGGTTACTTCTCTAAAAGAATTAGGACCTATAGTTACATTATTGTCTTAGATGTTGATCTATCATCAAGACTTTTATTTTCCTTGTGATTGAAATTTTTAACACTATCATCTGTTCCGCAGAGGAATTTATGCATAATAATGATAAAAGGTATGATTTGCTTGAAACTGTTTCGTTTGGTGGTCAAGTTTAGTTTTAACCTTAAATCATGTGGGCGAACTTCAATAAACCTCTGTCATATGAATATGTTTTATTTTCTGTCTCATGTAGAACCTGGACCTTTTGGAGAAAGGATTTGCCAACTTACAGAAACAGATCGAGAATGCCAACAAGTTTGGTGTACCTGTTGTTGTGGCTATAAATGGATTTGCGTAAGTACTTTTCTGGCTTCATGATCCTGATTTGACATATTGCCTGACATTTGTCAAACAACCTTGATATAAATGTTGTATTCAGTAACAAATTGTCTTACTGATGCTAAAATTTTGTCTGACATGTTTTATGGTCAGGAAATGTTTTGCAGGTCTGATATTGTTGTTATTTTATAAAAACGTTCATAGATCTTTTAAGTGATGAAACACTCAGCTGATCTCAGAAGAGTAGGATGCTTGTGGCATGCATTCAGTAATCTAGAGAGCTAGTGAACACTTTTGTCTTGGACTCTTCTCTGTTGTTATTTAAAGAATTCTTGTTTGTACTAAGTCACAAATTTGTATGAAATAAAGTACTTCTTTATAGATTAATCCGTCTGAGAAATAATTTGTATATGAAATCCCTTGTTTGGACTTTCCTGTAATAATGTATAATTATGATATTTCAATGTTTATGATAGTTACTGTATTACTGTAAACTTGGGACCCAAAATTTAGGGATTTAATTTTGCAAGAATGAATACCATGCTTAATGTGACTCAGTACTTATCACATACTGTTTTAGAACTGATACCCAAGCTGAGAAGGAGTTGATACAGAAATTATCTAAAGAAAATGGAGCATTTGATGCTATCATCTGTAACCATTGGGCTGAGGGAGGTAAAGGGGCTGTAGATCTTGCTACAGCTGTTGATAAAGCTTGTCAACAACCAAGTAACTTTAAGTTCCTGTATGATGTGACTGTAAGTGTACATTATTATGATATGTTAGATTATAACTTTTGTTAGCACTTATCGTCTCAGGGTCAGAGCTAATAAACTTATTGTCACAAGGTCAGAGCTAATAAAATTTGAGACCTGTCTCATTTCTGTTCTCAACCTGCATTTGTTCAAATTGCCTGTAATATGTTTTAGTAATTATCTTCATCAAATGATTTGTTTATTGAATTCTTCATTTAAAATTTGGTAACTTTGTAATTAAGCATTAATTTTATCTAATTTTAGCTGCCTATTGAAGAAAAGATTGCAATTATTGCAAAAGAGATTTATGGAGCAGACGGCATTGACATTAAACCTGAAGCTCAGGAGCAGATTGATAGATACAAGAAACAGGTATGACATATTAAATGCTTTGTCCATTGTACAGGGTATATCTTCCTCTACACTACATGTTGTTACAGAATTGCATTTTTTGGTTTTATTACTATTCATATTATTAGAGATTACAATTTCGTATTTTAGCAAACATGATACAGTTTAGTGAAGTTTTCAGATACAGTGGAAGGAAGTAAGTTGATCTTTGACAAAAGATTGAAAGAATTAATAGAAGTAAGAGAGACCAAACAAATTAGTATGTGTTCAGATGAAGAAATAATGAGTTGTGTTTCTTATAATGCATTTTTTTATCTATTTCTATGTTCCAGGGTTTCAATGACCTTCCAATCTGTATGGCTAAGACCCACTTATCCTTGTCACATGACCCTGCCTTAAAGGGTCGCCCTACTGGTTTTACGGTTCCTATCAGAGAAGCCAGAGCCAGTATTGGGGCTGGATTTATTTATCCCTTAGTAGGAACAGTAAGTTATCTACCTGTTTTGTTCACTGTTTGTTGCTTGTTGAATTTTTTACTTAAAAAAGGAATGCGATACATGACTGAGTGGCATGCATTTTTATGAAACTTCTTAACAATATGAGATAAACAATATTCATGTCTATGTGCGTAAAAGCATATTGGTAAAATTATTAGTAACTTATCCCTTGGATAGGATAAAAAAATATGATTATTACATAATACATTGTATTTCACATTTAGTTTTCTTTGTCTCACTATGTTCTGTTTTGGTTAATTTGCACTACTTAATTGGCCATATAGTCTGTATATTGGCCATGATTTTTAAGTTATTTGGAAGATATTCATGTTTATTGGTTTTAGTTTAACTAAACTTGAAAGCTTCATCATTAAAGATACTAAGCTGTAGTTTTCTTTCATAATGTAAAAACACATTTCATTTGATTGATATTATGTTGAGAAGTAAATTTTTGTAGTGTAGGATATTAATGCAAAACAAAATTACAAATGAACACTCACATCCTCTGACAAATGAACAGTAATTGATGAGGCCTAAAAATAGGTTGGTTACTTGTAACATGAGCAATTGTCTTTTTTTTACTGCCACCACATTTTTTTTAACAAATATTTAGTTGTGTGTAACCTGTGGACGACAATGCTAATTAAGTTCAGTTTAGTTAGATGTTCAATCCTGTTGCTTTTGACTGGGGTTATCAGCTAAATTGAGGTCACTTATACTGAATACTGTTAAGATGTCTTGCCTGAAAAATCCCACCAACTCATCTTTTTTTCAGCATATTACAGGAAGCAAACCTATTTGTTTAGGCATGATGTTTGTAAATTGCAGAATAATGCTTCAAGTTTAAATTTAGCTTTGTTTCATACTTACAAGATGACAAAATTGACATTTTTACCAGTATCATATTCCTGAAGCAACTTTTTTTATTACTAGCATTTTCTGTAGTGCATCTTGAGTTGTGCCCCTTTACCTCTTGTATGTAGTATTGACAAGTACATGTACTAGATTGTGAGGATAAAGGGAGATAATTACTTTTATCTAAAGCAGTCCATAGATTTAACTTGATTCATCTTCTTTTTCAGATGAGTACTATGCCTGGTTTACCTACACGCCCTTGTTTCTATGACATCGACATTGACCCTGAAACTGAGGAGATTGTTGGATTGTCCTAAATAATGTGCTTGGTTACCATAGCAACCAATGTGAAAATAGCATTTAATGTCATAGAAATATAAAAAAACTTTATATATTGTATGGATTCATTTTGTACATAGTAATATTCTAATATATTCAATTTACTGGTATTTGTAAAGTTGCCGAAATTGTGTCATAAATCACACATTGGCTTCATGTCAGTTATAGACTCATTGTGTATGTTTCTGTATTTCTGATTGTGTTAATTTCATGATTTTATATTACTTGTTATTTGATGTTGATTACAGTTGATTCGTGTCCTAACATCTCAAGATTAAATGACAGTGAAGTCTTGGTCTTGAAGTTGGTGATGATTTATATTTTATGTTGTGCTGATATTGGGTTAATTTTAAGTATGTTCAAGTGTTTTGCGTACATGTTACGTACATGTTTTGGGGAGCATAAGTCTTTGTTAAATCTCCATGATGATCTAGTCAACAATATCTTTGTACCTTTACAGTATACATTTTGTATCAATGGAGAGACAAAGACCTTTGTATGATGCTTGTAATGACAGCATTATTTATGTTACACTGAAACTTACAGTGGTTACCCTCCTTCGTTTCTGTAACAGAGATAAGAAATATATTCGCTTAAAAATCCATATTGGGCTATGAAATATTTATATTTGACTGAGATGTTTGCATGACTGTTATTGTTTGTTTGTTTGTGTTGGTTTTTGTATTTCACAATCATGATGGTGAATTGATTAATTTTTTATATTCAGATAATAAAGACTATATTTTCAATTAGAAAGAGTTTGTTATTTTACCGTGATATGTTGTATCACTGTATTGTATATGCATAATATTATAGAGACCATATGAGGGGTATATTCATTAACAATTAATTAATTATTTATTAAATTAATTTTTCAGGGACATGTGTAATGGAATAAGAATGAACTAGATAATTATAAAAATGAACTTTTGTCAGGGGTTTCAAGTGTCTCTCATTAGCATCAAATTCCTGGGGATTTTATGAAATTATTGACTTTATATAATGATTCAATGATTAAATGCATGTTATTCATCTTTCATGTATTACCCACCCTGTATTTAACATGTAATCATGTTGCAATGAAAATAATGAGTATTTACATTCTTCTTGCTATGTATATCATGCTCTTCTTGTATTTGTTATGTACATAAATAGGATTAAGATATTCTAATGATACATTCATGATATTGTCAATGAAAATAATTTGCAATTTACACAATTTTGTCTAAATTTCTTTGATTTTATTTGCCCAAAGGTAGAATCATTTTTCCCATTCAATATTTTTATTGGTATGTTTATTTGTGTTAATATTTAATGACTTCAAATCAAGTCAATCTGAAACACTTGCCACACATTTTAAAACAGTAGCAATGCATAATAATTTTATTGAATGGAACAAAATATGTCCACAAAAACAATAGATGAAATACAAACCGTGACTGAGTTACAAAGAAGTTGACCAAATGTGAATAATTGAAAATAATTATTGACACCTGTATGGTGCTCTATTGATTGAATAATTGATCAGAGAACAGCTGTTGGATTCTTACAGGGTTAAGTATTGGACTTTCTTATGATGGGACAAAGTTGCATTGATTTGTTGTGAGAAGTAGATGTTGTGTTGAGAATTAAATGAACATCAATAATTATAAATATTTGTTGACAGTTTTGTGCAACGGTGACTTGATATTTTTCATTCTCACAAATTTTGGATTCTATTTAATATGTGTTGATTTTTTTAATAATTACTTATTTTCCAACTAGATATATAATTATATAAGGTATCTTAGAATGTGGCGTTACTAGGAAAGATTGTGAAACATTCCACAATGATTGAAGATACATGTTTTCTGGAAGGTGATATGGGAAGCCCAGTTATGTGTAAATGTGGATCTTGTAGTAAAGTACTGAGGTTACAGACTATGTGTGTTGATGCTACTTGGAAGAGAACATCACTGTTTCTGCTGATTTATCTGTTGTTAATTTTTGCTCCAAATGTTCATTCTCAGGACATAAATCAAAATATCCGTCCATTTCCAGCACTTTTTAATGCTGCACAATATCGTATGATAAAGACTGAACCCTCACAAGGTACATGTGGGATACCAGACCGGTCTGCATATTGTCAAAGTTCTATATTTCCTATTTCTATAGATGAATGTTTTCAATCCTACTGTATTCAGCAATGTCCTGGACGAACTGAAATGCCAAATTATCTGAGTCTGTTGGTGCAGACGACAGGTTTCAGCAAGTGTGTTTTTCTAGACACAATCAACACAAGACCTGGCAGCTCCTTCCAGTCTGCTTCCACATCATTCATAAGTTCAGGACCGACATGTTTTGTGACCCCTTCTGTGACCCCAGATCTCTCATCAACAACAGAATTCAGCATCACTCTCTGGATATGGCAAAAAAAATATAATGATGGGTAAGAAGTCATTGTTTTTTATTATCTTATTTATCTTGTTTGTTTAGAAATGCCTGGCTCATCACAGTTTTGTGTGCTCCATCTTTTATGAAATCAATTAGATATTGACTGTTACACATTATGTTAGAAAGGTTTACAAACACCACAAATATAATATTCCTCTAATTATTATGCTACTTCAGTGTGGTTGTGGTATCTGTTACTAACAATCTTACAGGTTGGGTTCATGCGGTAAATGGATGGAAATCAATTTCAGACCAACAAAAACACCAATTTTGACTGTATGATATTGATTGACAAATCCTTATAAATGCTTGAAACATGATACATGATATTGACCATGGTGCAGTCTGTGATTATTTGTTTTGTCTTCATTGATACAATCATGTGTGAAGTTCGTACTAATTATGATCCAAACAGGATCAATTGCTTGCTGAGATAAATGTATCCCTCTATATATATCTTGACATCATATTGCTGAAAATGTTGAAAAGTAAAATTAGTTAGGATTGACATTACCAGCACTGCTTCACTGGTAATTATATTTTACATTACAAAATACCAAATATGCCCTAATAAATGCCCCTGGGATAGAGTACAATTACCTTTGATTCAATTTGTTGCGAAGTCAAATTTTATATGTGTTAGATATAGTTTGGAGAAATACAAAGCATTTTCGGTGAGTCATGATTGTTTTTCTAAAAAAAGAATGGGGGTGTTTATTAGAGGAGGAGTGCTTGTTAAATATGTGGTAAATAAAATGGTATTAAGCTAACATAACTACTTTATTTGTGTATATGGACAAATCTTATGCTTAGGATCATGGATAAATTGTATGTGATACATAAATCTCTAACACCATCTGTTGTACTGTATGTTTGTACACACCTGAAGTATGTTCTTATATTGTCTAATGTATGTTAGCATTCTCCTTGATTAAACAAATATACAAACTATGTTTAGTCTTTATCAACATGGTTTTCATTCAACAAATACTACAGTAAAACCTGCAGTATGCACAGTTCTGGACCATTTGGATGACTCATACCATTGTCTTTGATATATAAATATAAAATAATAATAGCTCTGTTTTCGGTTACCTGACCAGTCCCATTATTGTGTCAAGTTGACACTGTCAACCCTAAAGTTTCTAACAGCAAAACCCTGAGTACAAAAGTATTTATGTTATGAAAGTAAATTCCACTGATGCAATGAAATTGAAATTTGTAAATCTCTTCATTTGTTGAGCAATAATTGAGCACATAGAATCAAAGTACTGAGAAAAGTTTTGTTAAAATCCTGGCTAGAAATAATCAGTTTTCTCACAACCTGACCAAATACAAATGATTTGTTAACCAGACGACTTTGTTTATCAAAATACATTGCTTTAATTTGAATTGTTAAAGTTTATTCATAATTTCAGGTACCATTTTGTCCCTATATGTTTCATTATATGATAGATTGATTGCATATTGATACTTATGCAATGCTAGTATTTTCTTTTATAATATTTTATGTTACATGTACTTTTAGTTTCTGGAATTTTTCTTTTTCACAATGGGAATGATAAGAAGTAAAGATGCCTAATGCTTGAATGTTTATCATCATAAATATCTGATGAATATTCATCATTTCTGGAAATAGTTTGTCAAAATTTACTTCTAAGTAGGAAAGACAGTTTTTTGCTGTAAAATCATGGAATTATTTAAATCCTAATTAAAGCAACTAGTCTTATTAGTTGGGTCTCTGATTGTTTGAGAGTGTACAGTCAAAACTGAGCAATGGAAAGTCTTTGTTTTAAGACTGGTACCTAAAAGCAGTAAAATAACTTACGTTATCGATTTTGTGGTGAACTCTGTTAAAAGAGAACAACAACGGTTTTATAATCTAATTTTCCGAAAGCAGGTTTTGGTCAGTAATTACCGTGACTTCAGGTATATAAAATCAATAATAAGACAGGAACACTATGAATATTTTATAAGCTTCCCTAACTAAAGTAGTTCATCAAAGGTGATTTACTTCTATTGTATACATTACCCTGTAATATTTATAAGAAAATCTGATATATAAGGCTAATTATTAATCCATAATTAATGATATTGTAAACAATGATTGGATAGGTGGATGGGTGGGGTAGAATGAGTAAGTGTTATGAAACAGTTGTTTCTCTCATTGGTTTTGTTTGCTCATCTATGTACTGTGATTAATTGTTTTTAGTCATACAAGTTGCCATGGTGACAGCTGTTCTATAAACTTGCACATAAAACAATCTGTCACAGTGCACATATTTTAGCAATGACCCAACACTCAAAACCACATTGCCCAATTGCAGGAGAATATATACCCCAGAAATCTGTCATTACACATTATGATTCAACTACAAACATATAAAATATATTTGCGTACATACATAACATAACAGAGTGGCTACAAAAGTCTACATCAAAGTTGTGGAACAGAACATATACTTCATTTTGAATTTCAGCAAATGTTCATTATTGAGGTATGGTATCATGTGTTTTATCTAAGGAACAGGTTCCGCCTTTATGGATACATTCTAAGGAAACAGCTCATCAGAAACATCAGCAAGAACTGAATGAGCAATTTATTAATTCCCTTGTACTAAGTAATCTACACAATCGAACTGAAAGCTCCTTGGCTGTAAGTAAATATTTAGGACATGAAGACCCAATTTTTGCTGTCAATGAAATTTACCATGGATATTTCACAATGTCCATGTTTCATTCAACTGATTGTTTACTATGATGTATCATTGATACCAACTATGAAACAGACTGAGCACCACTGTCTTTAGATTTAATTTTTTACTCTTTCTTTCTCCAGAACATTAATACAAAAGGTCTCCAAAGCAACAGGAGAGATTGTGTTTGAGTTGAACACCCGAGATTCATTCCTGAACTTTCTGTACCGAAGTGAAATTGGTCTGTTGACTGTAACGTTTCCTGATAAGATACCGCCAGAAACGTGGACATATGTAGCCATTCAGGTACCCTGACACCATATTTAGTCATGATTACTTATAATTGTGTATAATTATATTTTTGTATATCCAGTCTAACTTGTGTATGCAACCACCCTAATAAAGGCCACCCTGTGAATAAAGGCCTTGCAAAAAACTTGTTATATCATTTGTTTTAATGTCATAAGTATTGGCTAACTTCATTAATTTGAATGTAAATTGATCGAAATTTGAAAATACATGAGTGGATTAAAATTTATATTTTCTACAGGATGTTAACATTCTCACCTTTATGTTAATATGTTACATTTTTTGCATATGTCATCACAGCTTTGAGGTTCTCAAATGGTGACAGTTACGTAATTTACAGTTTCAATTCAAGGCTTACACCTGGACATACGTGTAAATCATTCATCTAGTTATGTTTTATAGGTGTATGACACCAGTTTGAGTTTCTTCATTAATGGTATTGGACCAGGCTACTCTGCAGCACATACCGTAAAACTTGCTAGTAAAGTTGTTGAAGATGGTGAGACGTGGGTTAGGGTTGGTCTAACACTTAGTGGTATGTATACATTATCCCATCTTTGCAAAAAGTTTGCTAATATATATCAACATGTTTACAGGTATTTGGTAGCACACATGTAACAAAACTGTGTTTCAGTTTCCAAGGAGGCTTTGATTGAAGGCTTTGGTGTGGTCTTCAAGACATTTGTTTCTCTTTTGTAAAATAGTTATTGCTTAGCATCTGTTGTCTTAAAATCCATAATATTTTTACCTGTTTAATTGTGTTTTTATAACTATTGTTCATGACACAGTATTCTAGTTCCAACCTGTGTTCTTATTATTCTCGGACCTGAAGTGTTCTAAATGTTCACATCATATGTTAATTTCATTGTTTAATTTCATGTATGCATTCCTAAGCTAGTGTATAGTAAGTCTATATTCCATTTAATTGTATATGTGTGATGATAAAAATCCATATTATGATTCTGTTATTTTATCAAAACACAGTAACTGATGTATAGCATGGTATTTACTCTTGTGGAATCAGTCATTTAATTATTTTGTGAAGTAATTCAAAATCATCATGACTTACAACCTCAGTCAACATCAAATTCCCACATTGACAAGTCCTCATTTCAGCCTCAGTAAACAATGATAATTTTGAATTGTATACTTTATAGGCACTTACCAATTCTTAGGACGGTTACAAGATTTCCGTTTCTTCCCTGTGACTTTGAGCAATCGTGAGATAGCAGCTGATTATAGTGGAGTGTTTCCACAGATACGTGTAATGTCTAATTGTCGATGTCCACCATCACATCCCAGAGTTAAACCTCTACAGGTATGTCATATTGTTCCCACTGTATAACATATATATGTACAAATGAATAGAAACAAACTTAAACATATTTAATGGATTGTTTATCTGAGTTTTTTCTCATGATTTTGTTTTATTAACCAAACAATTTGTTTTAATTTAATGGGCCCAAATGACAATCAAACCTGCATTACTTAGAGTTACAAATTCAGCCATTCAATGATGGAGCAATTGCTAGAATATTCTTTCATGGCTGTTTGTCAGAGTGAATCTCAACTACTAATAATGATACTGATTTTAAATGCTGGATTTTTAAAAGTTTTTTTTAGTTAGAATTTAGAGTCTAGCCGATGAGATAAGTAAACCTGACCTAGCTCCAATCCTATATCCTTGTTCATACATTTTGTATCCAAGCTAACACATAACCCTGTTGTCAAAGAATAAAAAATCAGTCTGTGTTTAGTATTGAAACAGAAATAACTACGTATTTGTTCAATACATGTGTAATCACAGTACAGTTAACAAATGCCTGAGAAGTACAGATACTTTTTAACACACAATAAATTGAAGAATACTCCATAGTAACCTTTGAATAAAGGCAAACTCTGTACTGTATAATGGCCATTCTTACATTGGTGGCCTTTGTTTGCAGGTTCTACCGCACAGTATTGTGTGAAATTATTAGATTTCTTTATGAAAATTGGGTTCAATATCTGATGGTTTTATCTTCAATGGTTGATATATCAGGTACATTATTGTATAAAGAATGGTGATGCTGACAATACCAATGATCATAAACTAAGATTACAAGAAGACTCTCATCCATTAGAGTATGTCAATGATGGTGATGCTAACAGTATATGGATCTCTGACTTCATGGATCAAGTGAGTCTTGTGGTGGATCTCGGTGATCAGTTCCAGGTAAAGCTGTTTACTTTCACACATTGACACCTCTTGAGTTCTTTTGTTTTCAGTTTGGTTACCTCCCCTACCATATTAACATACTTCTTTCTCTTCCAAGAAAGACAACTCTTTCCAATAGCAAAATTAATGGCATTCAAAATACGATTCCAAATTTGCAAAATGGTGTCTTTATCCACCCCATACTCACAGTTTTGACTGTCCTTTCTATTGAGTTGAATGTAAATCTCTAAACCTATTATAATGTGTTTATCATGAATACATATACATTGAGAGGAAGTGGTTGGAATATCGCTGTCTGAGAGATTCTGTTGCATGCCTTTCTGGTCAATGGTATGGACCTAACACCTCTGTCGCTCCAGGTCTCCTGTTATTGTGTGTTTATCACATATTGTTAAGAAATGTTAATAATACTTTCTTCATAATTTCTGTGCATGCAATGTTTCATGAAAAATGCAATAAGGGTGATATGGTAAATTGACCTTGTTTCGTGACATTATTTATATTTATTCATCACTTGTTTTATCTACATGTATTGTTGTATCACCATGTTTATATTTCAGGTATTTTATGTTGTTCTCCTGTTCTACAGTCCATTACCTATGGCTGTACAGATGGAGAGGAAGGTTGATAATGAAGTCAGCACACAGTGGGAAACCTGGCAACAATTTGCTGATGATTGTCCAACATACTTTAATGATGTCAACAATGGTCCATTACCAACCCCGACATCAACAAATTGTCTGAAAATAAATCAAGAGTAAGTAGTTTCTGAGTGAGAGCCTCCAGGAGTGTTTCTTGGCATACACAAAATGTTATAGATGTTAGCATTGTAAATAACAGTTTTGATAAAAAAAAAACATGGTTTTTATTCAGATACATTTTCTTTTCTTGGTGTTTGAACTACTGGTCTTTAAAAGCAGGTAATTGTCAGTGATAAAGACTTAGAATGATTAAAAAATCCTTATTTGTATGTATTATTTGTTTTAATTTATAATTTAACTTCTTCATCAAGCTAGATGTCTGTAATAGTCCACTAAGCATGTAATATTTTACTTGTATATGTAACTATATAATACATTATAAACTATTTTGCTTACAGGATATATTTGAACTCATGTATTTTCAGTCCCCCAGAGTATTCTAAAGGTAATATTACATTCAATCTTTTGAACCCAGAACCTGTGCCTAGACCTGGATACAATGATTTTTATAATACTCCAGAATTGTTTGCTTTTGTCAAAGCCCAGCATGTCAGAGTGACACTTAAAGATCACTTCTTTGTGAAGCGTGAGAGACATAATTATTACGGACTTTACGAGTACAGTGTTATTGCAAGGTAAGATATTATATTTTTCTCTGAGAGTTAATTTAATTGAATGGTAAATTACTTTGAATGTGGGATATTTATTTCATATTTTTGTTTCTTTGTTTCTTTTTTACTTGTACAGAATTTCGTTATAATAAATTGAAATAAATGAATCATACAATTAGAAACGCTCAAGTATGTTTCAAGAATAAAAATGATACATATATTGTTAATACAGACTTTACGAACTTATTTTCAGAATTGTGATGCTCTTATAAATATTATTTACTTGGATTTAGCCTCATAAAAATGATTTATTTCAGATGTGAATGTCATGGTCATGCAGCCACATGTAACCATACAACGTTACCATATGTATGTGATTGTCTACCGGAGAGTCATACACAAGGGAGACAAGTATGTAACATTGAATCAAACCAGTGTAAACATTTGTTTTACTTTAAATATTTAATAGATTTTTACAAGTCGACAAGTGATACCTGTTTCTTAAATGACCAACCTGTACTCATGTGTAATTTTTGGTTTCTAAAAAATTGAAGATCAATATTAGAATCAGGAGTCCAACACTCTACCAATAGTAATAAATGCATCCTATTTTGTATTAGTATTTTATATGGGAATTCTGGTGTTATATGTTATTACATAATTAAAATAAATTTGAACTTTTTTGTGGAAAACAATATGTTTCAAATGCTTTTACAATATTAAATTTAATGGAATGTGATCATTTTTGTTTTCAGTGTGAAGAGTGCCAGCCTCTTTTTAATGACAAAAAATTTCATCACGGTGACCAACAAGATGGTTACCCTTGTCGACCATGTGAATGTTACAACCATGCAGACGAATGTCAGTATAACGAGACCTTAGATCCATTTCCACAGGAACATTATGCTGGAGGTGGTGGGGTGTGTATAAATTGTCAACATAACACAGAGGGACGTTTCTGCGAGTCATGTATAACTGGTTACTATCGTCCTACTGGGAAAAGTATGTACGATGAGGATGTTTGTAGCTGGTGTAACTGTTACCCCGTTGGAATTCAAAATAATCAACTAGATTGTGAAAAGGTAATTGTTTCTCTGAATCTCAATATATACAGCTAATACATTTGAATACTGCCAAACAACCTTTCAATGAAGATCAAAAACAACTACAAGAAGTTATTATGGCTACCATTTGCAAATTTCTTTCAAAATTTTGTCACCTAAAGTTAATTTGTTCTTGTCAATTTTTTTGTAAAAATAGTTGGTTATTGTATCAATAATGCTTTGTTTGTGAACAATTCAAGATGGATTTTGTCAACTTACCATTTTGAATAAAGAATATTTACCTTATATATTCAACACTACATATCTGGTTTTGAAATTGTGAACCATTGTTGATATATGACATATATTTTATCAATTTGTGATGATTTTTTTGTATTATTTCAGGAAGGTGGTCAGTGCTATTGTAAGGAGAATGTTGAAGGTAGACAGTGTGATGTATGTAAGGCAGGGTATTTTAACTTGACTTCAGAGAAACCACTTGGTTGTCAAGGTTGTGAGTGTAATCCTCTTGGCTCCCTGGCTGGTGATGTCACTTGTTTTTTTGAAACAGGACAATGTAACTGCAAAAAGAATGTTAGAGGTAAAAATTGATAACTGTTTGACATAAACTTCCTATGAAATTAAAGTGTATTTATATCCTGCTTTAAAACAAATAAGAAAATGTTGATCTTATGACCTTATATAAACTTCCATACAATTAGGTAACCCAAGTGAGTGATATCTTCATTTCTCTTTCTACTGTATTCATTGCTTGGGATAAATCAGATGTTTGAAATACTGTTCATAGATTACTTATTGAAGACAAAAAAAGAATGTTTTTTGTTGATTTTCTTAATGTATTAAAATTTTTGTTAAAACATCATTTGAAGACGCATAACACTATATTTAACATTGACTGTTATAAAAAACATAGAATTTGACTATTTGTGTTATACTAACTTGCAGGTATTATAAGAACATTTTTCCTATTTAGGTTTGAAATGTCAGTCATGTCAATATGGATTCTTTCATCTACAATTTGACAACCCTGATGGATGTGAACCTTGTAACTGTAATCCATTTGGATCCACTAATCAGTACTGTGAACCAGTCTCCGGACAGTGTTCATGTAAACCGCATATTACATCACGACAATGTAGCGAATGTGAGGATGGTTACTGGTCATTTGAAGATGGTTGCTTGCCATGTGGATGTGACCCAATTGGGACAGAACCACCAGGAGCCTGTGACAAGGTCACTGGTCAGTGTTCGTGTAAGGCTAATGTTCAAGGACGTAAATGCAATGAGTGTAGAGATGAGACATTTGGTTTTGGTCTGTCGGAGGAAGTGGGTTGTGTCCCTTGTACATGTAACCCAGCTGGTACTCTGAATGGTTCCATGCTCTGTGATAAGGTAAGGTCTATCAAGTTATCTTGAAAGTTTGTTTTATGTGCCTGAATCAGAATACCTAGTGCTAAGACATGTCATACAACTTCTACTATTATGAAGATATGATCTTTCAGTGTTGCACTGAGAGACAGGAAAATGGCATACTTGAATCTTCTAGATCATTCACTTATTTGCGTTTTACCTTGAAATCTGTTTTAAATGGACAGCCAATAAATTTACCGCAGTTAACTGCAGCTTCTTATAATGAGAAATGATAAGTAAAAATTTAGTGACTTTATTGCTGTTGTTATGCCAGTTATTTACATGCACAAAATATCAGTGAATCAGCTATAAAAGTGATAATTTGGTATTACTAGTGTGCTGTTATGCCTGGGTTAGCCACCACCTGTGTGTGAAGGTTCCCTTGTGATCAACAGCAGTAACTGCCTGAATGAAGGCTAGCAGTTCATTGAGGTCGAATTTCCTCTCTCCCTCTGATGACCTATGTTCACATGTTTTATTGAACATGAAATTACCTGATTATATTATATAGGAGAGTGGTGACTGTGTATGTAAAAGCAATGTACAAGGGGCCAGCTGTAACTATTGTAAGGGCAACACTTGGGGCCTTAGTCTGGATCATGATTCAGGATGTATACCATGTGAATGTGACCCCACCGGCACCCAATTAGGGGATACTCTTGAGATGAATGATTTAGCTTGTGATGATAACACAGGGGCGTGTGCTTGTCTGGCCAATAGGATTGGACGGCAGTGTGATGACTGTATAACAGGTATGATATTTATCATCTTAATAATTGAAATATATGAAAATTGCTGAAAATTTTTAATATCATTTTTCAATTTATAACCAGTCTTGTTTCTCAGTATATATCTGCCAATAGTGTGATACGATCAAATTCAAGGTAATTTTAGCAACCATTATTGAGGGTTTGTTAAATTATTTCCTAAGTTCAGCTGGTATTATGTTTATATGTTTGATTTTGTTATTACTTATGCTGTCACTTTTGCATTGCAGTTCCATGCCTTCTTCTGTGTTGTAAAAGTCATTATCAATTTCTTGTTGATGAACATAAAATAATACATATATGCCTCATATTGCCCATACAAAGCTTGTTGGAAATACAGTTACATGTTTTTTGGCTTTTTTTAAAAAAAATATCTGAGTTTTGAGAATTTGTGCTAAAATGCAAATTGACCATAAATGTCTGACTGTATGCATGTTGTACCTAGGCAGCACTGGATATTTTTGTTCATTATTTAAGGCAATGATTGTCAAGACAGAAGGAATAGAAAAAATGTTCTTTTGCTAGTAATATTATAGCTTGTGAAACTAAGTTACAATGGATTTGTATTCAATTTATTGTTAGATGTGATGATTAATACATATAATTACAGGTTATTATGTTAGTTCAGACCCTGGAGGAGGGTGTTTGAACTGTCAGTGTCATTCAAAGGGAAGCTTGCCGCTGACTTATTGTGACACACAGACTGGACAGTGTGAATGTCGTGGAGGAGATTCAGGGGTCACCGGGATCTCTTGTGATGAATGTTTAGAAGGTTACTATGGATTTGAAGAGAATTCTGGAAGGTAAACTCAATTTTACCTGTACTTTAGAATTAAGAGTGTTAAATTATTTATTTAAAATGGTCTGTTTATTTATTTTCTTTTTTGTTGTAAAAGGTGCAGTGGTTCATAATTGGTTCTTTTTAAGGACAATATCATGATTATTTTCACTTGTTTTATTGCTACAAAATTTGATTGTTCAAAACTGTTTCTTTTAGCTGTAAAAGTTGTGATTGTTCACCAGCTGGTAGTTTAAACAGTACGTGTGATCAACTTAATGGCCAGTGTGTATGTAAGGAGTTTACATTTAAACGAAGATGTGATAGATGCGTATCTGGATCAAGTTTTCTTGACGAGGATAATCCATTTGGATGTAGTAAAGGTATTCATTATTCTGTCACCATTTTTAGGAATAAACAACTTTGTTTATTCTTATAATTTCCATTTTTCTTATGACAAATAAGGATCTATGTATTTCATTTTAAAAAAACACCCCTTTAAATAAAGTACAACGCAGTAATGTATTAATGTAGCATTTACTGACAGGAAAACAATCATCTAATTTCTGTAACAAACTATCCGCTTGTTAACATTAACCTGTTATAACTTTAAAGCATGCTTTTGTCATTCATAACCACATACTTCTATGAATGATATGTAAATGACCTTGGCGTTACTTCTGATTTTGAAATGTTCCTATAATATTCTATAGCATTTCTTCAGCACCTGACTGACTGTGTCATATGAACCAGTTAACTCAATGTTTCTTGGACATCAAATTTTTCAGCCCCTGACCAACAGCCCCCACCATCGTATGAACCAATTAATTCCACAGCTTTGAGACTGATATGGAAAGGTCCAGATTATCCTAATGGAATTATAATCAGATATCTACTGTTCAGAAATGATACCCTTATATACACACTCACAGATGATGGTGAGTATTTCAGTGTTCTAGTAGTGTTAATTTAAATTATTTATTTAAAATACTTATAAAATCCAGGGTCCGAGGTTATGAATTGATCGCTGGCTCAAAGCCTCTTGCATCTCAAGTATTTTAAAGTTATTTATGAATTGTATAACTTCTCAGTCAGTATTCTGTATTAAAGTCAATGAATCAAAATGTTCCCTTGCTCATGTATTGTAAACTTACTCATCAGTCTGAAATAGATTGAGAACAAAAATGAGATCAGCTGAGGTTGGAGTGTGACCTCAAGTTGTATCACCTCTTACCCAAGACTTGGATTGAAATGTTACTCAGCACTCAACATTCAACATATAGATGTAAATCTTCTGTGTCAGCATGTTAGAATTTAAACATATGCTATTTGCAATACTTACATTATTACAGGGATCTGTTTGTTTGTTAATGAACTTATTTATTAAATATTACACCTACATGTACTGTATCCCATACGAATCACATGATAAAACAATTTAATGTCCACCCAACTTACTACACAAGATGCTTTCTGTCATATATATAATATTATGACAAGTTTTACATTTCAGCATGGTAGAATAACTTTGTCATTTTCAATTTAACAATGTGTATACATACATGTGATGACATTAAGATTTTTATATGGTCTTAATTGCTGTAATTTTTTGCAGTACAAGTACCCTTTGTTTGATTTTAAATTTTGCATTGTTTTATGATATCTATTTATCTATATGTTATGATACTATTATCTGTATACAAATATTCACAGATGAGTCAGGTAAAGTCTTTGTCAGGATTTTCATTATGTTTTTTTTCTTTCTGTATCTACATGACTTTTATACATATGTTTTTGCTAAACAAACCTGTATATATACAGTGATGCTATGGTTATATAGTTGTTGGAACTACCGTTTTATATCTTTGCTAAGCTTATATAGTTGCTTTGATTCTGTAGTTGCTATGATTATGTAATTGCTATGGTTACATAGTTGCTATGGCTCTATAGTTGCTCTGACTCTATTATTGCTATGATATATAGTGGCTATGCTTTTATAGTTGCTATGATTATGTAATTGTTATGATCATATAATTGCTATGATTATATGATTGCCTTGATTCTATAGTTGCTAAGCTTATATAGTTGCTATGATTCTATAGTTGCTAGGTTTGTTTTGTAGATGTTATGAGTGATTTAGTTTCATTATATTCTTAATAAATTTTTTTTCTAAGCATGTATTTGTCTTAAATCTAAAAATAATCCAAAGTGTACATTCATGGTCCCTATCATGCATATTACAAATAGAACAACATCTATTTCTTACATTTTGTCCTGCACCATGATTTATATGTTCTACAAGTCACCAGGTATCAGATGTATCTAGTTACGCTTGTAGAGGCAATGTTATACCTGTGTACTAAATGCTCAGTTGGGATTAAACTTCTTATCTTCTTTCATTTATCTTTGTATATAACTTAGTATAACTGCAATTTATTTGCATGATTTTAGCTAAATACCTATAGTAAAATAGTCTGGTATTTTAAGAGCTTTTTTTCTGAAGGAAATTTATATAAATACTTTACCAAAGCATGCATTCATGTTCCCTTCTAATGATATTTTTACATCCTTGAAGAATGCACAGATCATTTCTTATTTTCTTATTTTTTTTTTCTTTGCTTTGAATTTAATCCTGACCTCATAACTTATTGGCTGAATGACTCAAATTAATTGTCACTTAAGTTTAGTGTTTGTATGAAATTTATTACCCCGGTATTATTTTCAAAGTATTAGGTAAAGTAGGTATGTAGAAAACTAGAATATTATATTTTTAAGCAATTTTGTATATTTCTGTACTTAAATTTTTGTAGTATGTTTAGCTGCTAAAAATGTTACCTTATCTCTTGATTTAGAACATTGTTGCTTCATATTTTCAGAGAGGGTAATGGTTGACAGTGGTCTCCGTCCTTTTACTATATATTCTTATGTAGTACAAGCAGACAATGCATTTGGTAGTGTACAGAGTGCAGCCATATCCTTCAGAACTCCTGCAGGAGCCCCATATGGAATCATTATACTAAATGTTACAAACATACAGGCTAAGAGCGCCAAGTTTTTCTGGACAGCCCCGACCATCATGAATGGACCTCTATGGAAATATGTCTTGTACTCACAAACTGTGCAGAACTCAACAAAGGTTGTACACTGGGAAGGTCAACAGTTACAAGTGTCCTTGACCTCTCTGATACCGTTCACTAGTTATATCTTTCATGTAGATTGCTGTACTACTGGTGGATGTCTGACCAGCATGCCTGTAACATTCCCTACCATGTCATCAGTGCCTGAAGGAATGTACCCACCCATTGTCATGCCTATCAACAATACAGCCCTCAACATCACCTGGGCTCCACCAAAATATCCAAATGGTAAATTGTTATATCATTTATAGATTAAACCTTGTCCTTTGATCTGCTGAACTTGATTTATAATTACTGTCTTTGTTAGCACATATATCAATGGCTCCTATTCTCAGATCTACATATTTCAGTCACAGTTAATTGCGCATAATAAAATAAATATTAATATAAGTCAATCTATTGTATGAATTACTACTTATATGAAAAGCTTTCTTTGATCCTTTTCAGTAGCATGTTTATGAAATTGATATGACCATCAAGTGTCATTCAGTTTGGAATCTTTCATCTTATTTTAGGCATAATTATATTCTACGAAGTATGGATGAGGGGTGCGGTTGGTCCAGATGGTTTAAGACACCCGTCCGAAACAAGAATCTTTCACCCTAGTGGACAGTATAATCCTCGTCCCACACAAGGCCCACAGGAGAACGCTCTACCTCCACCTGAAACTGAATATATACTGACTGGTTTAGTACCCTTCACATTGTATGAGTTTCAGGTACATACTGGTTACTTGTCTGTAACTTTGAAGAAGTATTCTTCAGCCATTTGCCACTCATGTACTTCATATTAAAAAAATTGAGATATGTGTAAGAAATGTTTAATGTATAAATATGTCAACTATCAATATTAAAAATAATAATTATTAAAAAGAAATTCACATCTGAACATTGGTTTAACTGTGGATTGTTATTAATTTTTTGTATTTTGTTGTTGTTTTGTAATTTACATGGAATGGCGTTACTCTTGTAGGTATTGGCTGAGAACAGTGCTGGTAAGGCTGCTAGTGTCTGGGCATCTGGTAGGACAGGGGCCACTCTCCCTAAATCAACTCCAGCCCCTTATGTTGTTGGTATAAGCTCAAGTTCACTGAATGTATCGTGGGATCCCCCTTCCGACGACCAATCACGGGGAATCATCATATTATACCGTGTATACTACTACATGAAGACTGATCTAATTGAGACACCATTCGCCCCTCCATACATGTGGAGTCTGGTGTATGAACGAGGACCTGAGAAAATGTTCTACATATTGTCTGGTCTAAGTCCATACACCTATCATACTGTCAAAGTGGAGGCTTGTAACTCAGTTGGGTGTGTCAACAGCTCAGAAAGTTCTGGAAGGACTAATCAGGATAGTAAGTAAAGTTATTACTTTATTAATCCATATATGCTATTTTTGAAGCCTGATTGTCATATGTCATCTGTCTACTTTAGCTAGAATCTTTAGCTACTTTAGCTATGTCTCTATTTGTCCAATATTTTCCCTGACAATAACAAACAATTAATAATAGCTATAGAATAAAACCAAAAATGATAATGGTTATTTCTTTGCTCACTCAAGATAACCTATCAATATTAACTATGTACATCGAAGCTTTTAGATGCAGTTAAGACATTTGACTATGAATCAAGTTGAATCCTGTCTTTGAAGTTACATCATTTGGAATCTTGATTTCATACTTGTCTAAGTGTCATTCACAAACATGATGAATATGTGTATGTACCTTTTGTAATGCTTTTTTTGTTTTGATAAGACAAATGTGTTTATATTGTCAATAAATATTATGAATACAATTATTATATATTTCCAGTACCACAAGGTCTAGAGAAACCATTGGTTGATGGATTGAACTCTTCAGCTATGGATGTAGTGTGGACAGAGCCAGCTTTCCCTAATGGTCCTCCGCCATATTATACAATACAGAAAACTATTCCAGCATTAAGTTATCCTCCTCAAGTTATCTCTGGTACAAGATTCCCGGGTGGTGGATACTATCTCTTCCCTCCAGAGACCATACCTCCTAATGTAGACTTTACTGGTGAGTACTGAACTTGTTTAGCCTAAATTATGTGGTGTTGTTTCATTGACATATCTGCGATAATGCTCAAAGCTTAAAAATTGTGACATGCCTCGTTTATTTAGAAGAAATGTTATCATCTTGTAGATGTTTGCAGGTCTCCTTGCAAGTTGTTGACAGTAATTGCCAATTATGATTTACATTAAATGCTCCCTTTGCAACCATATCAGTATTCAGCATTATGATTAGTTTGGATTGGTTTTCAATATTTCCACCATATTTCCATTTAATAAGGAGACAAACTCAATATTGAGACATTTTCATTTTTCTTTGATCCTGAATGTGGTCTTAGTATCAATGTTTATTTGGTATTTATTATCAAGGACTTATGCTATACTTATATAGTAAAGGTTTTTGTTATTATGTTATGTTTAGTATTACACTGTCTTTATTGCAGGTATAAGATTTTGGTTTCGGACCAGGAAGCGTGAAGGTTTGTTACTGTTTGCTGCATCAGAGGGTCAACAACAGGAGTTTGTAGCCTTACAGTTCAAATCTGGTCGACCTTGGTTTCTGTTTGATCCACAAGGTAGGTAACTCTGTCTGCTTCTTATGCTTGTGTCTGCTTGATTATCCATTTTTTTCGTGTCAGGTTTTTTAAGTCACGTAGGAATAACTTATAATACAGTCATGTTTGACCTTCTAGAAAGCACTGTTAATTAATTGATCTACCAACATGCTCCAGATTTTTGTTGATGTGCAGGTCAGACAAATTTAAATGATATTTTCACTTGACTGGATACTCTTTCATAATACATGTTCTAATTGAAAGATTCCTGTTGCTGAGAGTGTGTTGTTTTACCACAAATATTGATCTCATTCACTGTAAAGCATCAAAGATGAAGCTTAATGCATTAATGTTTATTACTAGTGCATTAAAATGACCACATGACACAAAGGTGGTTGTTGGCAAAACATGGGCTTTTTTAAAAATTGAACATCATGTTTTGTATGAATCAGTATAGAGACCTGTAACAATAATATATCAAGTAGTTAGTTGTCGACAAAACAAGCAATGTTTTGCAGAAAATGATTTTTTATATGAATTAATACAGAGACCTGTGAATCATACGTCACTCTGGATGTGGATCCTAAAACAGACAGATTTCAGACATTTCATGATAATGAGTGGCATTATTTAACAGCAACACTACATGAATTGTCTGCCACTTTGACTGTTGACCACCATATAGGTACTGGTGTGAGATTGGCTGTGTTTGTTACTATTGTTCATTTCTGTGTGATTTACCTTCCTAGATGTGCAGTGCAATGTTTGCTTCATTCTTAGATGTGTCGATATTTTACGTTTTATGTAGAAGTGATTCTGTTTGAAATGGTTTTATGGACATATCTTAGCTAAAACAGTTCTTTGGAAACAAATCTTACCAATAGCATATATTTCTGTCACTCACCTTAAACTGCTGGCAATAATACCTAAGATTAATTGAAAGAATTGACTATTGTTTTTTTTCTTTACAATGTTTGGGTGATATTACTTTTTGAATTTAAAGTGTGCTGTTTTAGCTAAGGTACAGCATATCTATGAAGCTACACCTAGAACCACTTGTTCTGATAAAGTGCTTTATTTACTTTGTTAGTGTAGTATTATGTATAACAAAAACAACAGCAATACTTGCATGTGTTTTTAATGCTGACACATGTTGATGTAACGTTTCTATCAGGATGTGCATCATTTGTGACACCAACCAATGATGAAGGCTTACGTTATAATGACAATGTCTGGCATCAAATGATTGCATGGAGAGATGAGAATGTGGCTTATATATCTATAGATAATGCCTGGACAGGTGAGATCATATGTCTTATTTCTTTTTATTAACTCACTTTAGTTTAAGTAAACATAAGATCAGATATTATTAAGGCCCCATATAAAACCACTGAACTACTTTGAACTAATGAGAAGTTCATATCCTTGGTACAGTGCTTGTTTTCTTTGACAATTTAATTAAAGACATATTTAAGGTAATTGGTTCTCCATGGCTGATTTAAGTGAATCATGTTGGCAGTTTCTTGCAGAGAACTAAACCAGTGCTGGCATGGAATCAGGGAACATAGTCTGCCATTATATAATTTGAAATACTGTTGAAAATAGGTGTAAATTTTTAAAAAAATGCCTCCAGTGGAATTAGGGCGCTAGATCTGTTGATGAACCTCAAATTTTCTCTGAGAAATCATTATAAAATGTCAGAAAGACTGTATAGGGGATGTAGTTGGTACAATTATAATAAGAGTATGTGCTGGAATCAAAGGTGGACTGATCAAGGTAACATTAAGGATATTCTTCTAGTGTTGAAAAATTTGTGATTGTAAATTTCATATACTTCTCATCATTGAAATAAATACACTTACATTTCATGGTGTTAAGTATAAGACATTGTTGAACATATTGAAATATTAGATAAGTTGTAGTATTGAGAACTTTATATGTTACTCTACTTGATATGTTTCAGAATGTGTCTTAATTCAAACAAAATATTAACATGGGTAAAATTGTGTGATACACTTGTTTCTGACAATTTGACTTTTTCTGTATTATACATGGAAGCCGAGTTGATAATGTGATATTTTTTTATATTTTTTAGAGGTGGCTTTTTTCATAGAAGTTCATTGTTTGTATATTCATGTACATAATATCTCTATATCCAATACACCATGTCTTTGTTTTAACTGTTGTTTTTGGCTTTCTTTTAAAATATTTATTTAAATGAAATTAAAATTTGGATGGTCAAAACGTGAATAATGACATATTCATGTAAATGATTACATAATCATGTAAATGATTACATGTTTATGTAAATGGTTATTTATCCATACAAATGATTACATATTTATGTTAATGATTAACTATTTGTGCAAATAATTACTTGTTTATGTAAATTATTACACATTCATGCAAATGATTACATATTTATGTAAATGATTACACATTCATGTAAATGATTACATATTTATGTAAATGATTAACTATTCATGCTAGTTTTGTTGGTTGTGATAATTAGCCTTTGATTGAACTATTTTCACCTGTGCATTTAATTTGATATTAAACAAGCTAACCCTCATTGAATACTGTTACTTCATTTTACTACAAGTATTTCTGACTATTATCATTTCATGTTACTGATATCATTTTCAGCAGGTGTTTTCATGTATTATTTAGATTTTAAATAAATCACGACTAATATATGGGTATATATTACTGAAAATTTGTGATTGTTTTCAGTTCATTTTAACTACATGTACATTTCTAAACTCTGTATAATGCATTGTTAGTGAGATTAATCTGTAAGTGAAATTAATATCATAGTCTCACTTCTGTTCTGGTAACTACTAATTAGTTTTAACCAATTTATGCCAATTACCATGTAGTCTTTTTATCAACATATTGTTTCTACACAATTTATAATCTGTGCTTCTTTTGTAGATGTGCACTGCATGAATAATAGTTGTCGATGCCCCATAAAACAGCATTAACTTAAATAAATTATAATTGTTTCCTGTTTACAATGTAATTAGGGAGGAAAATCTTAATAGAATACTTTTAATGTTTATGTTATTTAATGACATTTTTATTATTGTGTATATGAATGTATAACATTACATAAGACATATTGAAGGAACAAGAACCAGCTCATGTGCAAAGGGAACCATCATTGGACCAAGCACTGGTGTTTATATTGGCGGTTTGCCAGCAGATTTTGATATTAGGAGAAGGAGTAGAGATCCAAGACTTCGAGTAAGTACTCCAACCTTGTGACAATAGTTTCATATTTTATAAAGAAAACTAATGACAAATATATTTGTATTATTGTAGGAACTAAGACAAGCCATTGTGCTAAGGGCACCGTAATAGGTCCTAATACGGGGCTGTATGTTGGGGGCTTGCCAACTGACTTTGTCATTCGACGTGAATATAAGCAAAACATTGACCCTCGATTAACGGTAGTATGACCCCTATAGTTTTTGTGTTGATGTCAGCCCCTACTGTGACCCTTATCACTGACTGCCTGTTTGACTCCCCTTTTTCGTGAGAAATCCTTTGCCCCTAGACCTACTATGTGTAAATGTTTTCACTGCAAGCTACACTGTTCCTTAATAATGCATCTTTGTATTCTTACCTTGTAGAATGTTTGTATGTTATATCATAAGATGTTCTTGTATAAATGTTCTGTGTTTTCTAGTACGTCTTGTGAATATGACAGAATTTTTGTTTAATGCTGATTTTACACCTCCCTATGATTGCAAAAAAATGTGAGAAAATGACATTTTCAAAAGTTACTTAGTTCTAATAAAGAAGCTTGGTGTTGAGTGACATTTTAATTCTGCTTATTAAACTAAGAGATTAGTCAATGGGAATCAAAATTGTAATCCGAAATTATATCTACGGTTAAGACTTAAGTGTCCAGGCTTAGATATGATATTCAAAGCTGACAAAATAACCAGAGTAGTGTATATTGTATACTTTGGTGATTCTTAATTCTTGCTTATTTCAATGTTTATGGAGTTAAAGGCCTTGTGATTGACTTATTTCATTATTAGCCATTGATCTGTTTACATGCATGGTGTATTGCTGTTCAAGAATGTTTGAACTGTCACACAGTAAATTTTCATGTACTAGTATTGTGTATGATATCTGATCTTGCCTGTGTATAAAGTCCTGCATTCCATATCCTATCCTATGTCTTGTGTGTCATTCCCAGTCTTATGTGTAATACACAGTCTTGTGTGTCATTCCCAGTCTTATATGTAATACCCAGTCTTGTGTGTCATTCCCAGTCTTATGTGTAATACCCAGTCTTGTGTGTCATTCCCAGTCTTATGTGTAATACACAGTCTTGTGTGTCATTCCCAGTCTTATGTTTAATACCCAGTCTTGTGTGTCATTCCCAGTCTAATGTTTATTACCCAGTCTTGTGTGTGAAACCCAGTATTTAGTATGATACCAATCTTGTGAGAAATCCATGTTTCTATTACAGATGTACTTATATACCTTGTGTCATTGTATTCACTGTGTATTTATATCCTTATTAAATGTTTTGCTTGTGAGTTTGTAATATCATGTCATATTAAACAACCCAACCCTATCCATTGTTTGGTCATTTAGTAAACAATTTTCCTACTTTGTCACTGACCTATTGAGATATTGTACAGACTCTGATTGCCTCATTTCACATCCAACCCTGCTTTCTTAAACAATTTTCATTCCCTTGTACCAATTTTATTATTTTTTATATTGATTATGCATAAATGCATAAATTGAAAGGAATGTTTTTTCTTTTAATATAATACAGTAACTGTGCATTTATTTTCCGATTTAAGAGTTTGTGTAACCATTCAATGAAGCTTGTGCTCTAATAGGTGAAATAATTAAATTAATGGTGCTTGTTGTTTTGTTGAGAATTAATTTTTTATCATCTGTATTCAACACAGTTTTCATGTACATCATTTTGTGTGTGTTAATCAGTTTATATTGTACAACATAAATTATTACCCATAATGCTCCAAATGAATGTGAAATATTCCTTGTGTTGTTTTCTTTGTTCAGTCCTTTGATATTGAGGGTTGTGTCAAAAATTACTATAACATTGTTTCCACTATTTGACAGGTAATTGAACACACCTTTCAAGGCTGTATACGAGATATTCAAATTATGCAGCAGAAATATCCAATGGAAATCTGGAAGACACTGAGTTGGAATGATGCTATTCATAATGAACTGGCTTTCCTTAACTGGGAGGGTTGTCCGATCAATCTGGACAGAGGAGTTCATTTCATGGGACAGGGTAATCATTTATCAAATTGTGTAAATTTTGAAACAATCCAAATTAGCTTTAATTCAGTTCTTTGAAATACAAAATGTCAAATTATTTTGTGTATAACTGGTAATTATTCAGACATTTACAAAGAAAAAATGGATATAGTACAATACATGTACACACCATACATAAGCTATAAGTAACTAAAGAGTATGATTGTTTCAAGCCCAGTTTTGGATTTTTGTAGAATTTATTAACACCAAAGACTGTTGGTTCATGTTTTAATAGTGATAATATTATTATCCTTTTTGTCCGAATTGACATCCGTTCGGTCTTCAAATTGCTTATTTGTTTTTTGTTTTTTTTTATGATTGTAGGTTATGCCAGATTTCCGTCTTCTACTTTACAACTTGGTAACATTAAAACCTTACGATTTGGTTTCCGTACACAGATGCATACTGGGATTATATTTTTTGCGTATGGCGGAACTGGGATCTATTTTTACTGCGCTCTGATTAACGGAGCTCTCCACTTTGTGTTTGCTAATGGATTATTGGTGAGTTCTGTCACTTTTAACAAGCCAGGGGTAAATTTTTGTGACAGTAAATGGTATATCATAGAACTGAACAAAGATGGACAAGAGGCTAGAATAACAGTGACAGACATCGGAGAAGAAATTTCAGGAGACCGTAGTATAGACTTAAATGTTCTGACATCATCTGAATTCTATGTTGGAGGTATACCATTAGGATCAGAAGCACAGACGTTTATAGAGAATAATAAACTGGATTTACCAATTGCTGGTGAGTGTTGTAATTTTAGATACATCTCTATGACAGCAAATGCCATGATCTGGAATAAGATACAGTAAAACCTTTATAATGAGACCACCTTTGGGACCTGAAAAATTGGTTGTAATAATGAGTTGTTTTCATTATCAATGTAATTCTATGGGGGTTATTGAAAGCCGTTTCAAAAAATAAATGGTTGTTATCAAAAGGTTTTCATAATATCAAGGGAGCTGCTATGAAAGGTTTTATTGTTGTATGATAATTTAATCAAATTACAATCATGTTTTAGAATTAAACTACTTACAGAATACTCTTCAAAAGACCTGTAGACCATCAACTGGTGTTCAGTGCTTATTTAAGTACTTTTATCACATGAGCATTATGTCAGATAATCTGTATCAAGCTAAATGAGCACTTCATGCATAATTTTCATTTTAAGCAATTTATGACCTTATTGTTTGTTTTACAGCATTTGGTGGTTGTCTGAAAGATATAAAGTTTGGACGACTTGGAGGAGTTTTCTCTGAACTTCAGTTCTTAGAGAATGTTATTGAAGTGGTTAATATGAACATGGACGGATGTGCTCCGTACTACGAACATCCTGATCATTGTATTGATGATCTGATAAAAGAGGTTTATAATGGCACTGATAAACAGGTTTATGATGTTGGATTGCACTCATATACAGGTTTGTGTTCTTTTAACTGAGTATAAGTTATCATTTAGATTAGATTCTATAGGTTTTTTTGTAACTATTACGTCATTTTGAACAAAAAAATGTTATTGCCACTTCATATATCTCCTTTGCCATTCTCTGACCTTTTCCCACTCAAATTTCTACTTCTGCAATGTTTGTTTCTATTATTCTATTGGACTTCTTTCTCAGCATAAACTCATTTTATGAAGTATTTTTTACAATCATGTATTTATTGATGTTACAGATTATTTATACAGAGTGTTGGCCACTAATGATGCTGGAGCAGGTAAAAGTCCTTGGGGCTATGGAAGAACAAAAGAAGGATGTAAGTATATCTTTAATAGGAGACAAAGACTAAGGAGTCTGGCGTCATATTTCAGGAATTAATTTAGTTATTACATAAATATCAATAATTTTACAACAGTGGTGAATGTGGGTTGTCAAATGTGAGTTGCAATGTTATTATGACTGTATGGTAATTATGATCCTATCAAACGCATTGTCAAATTATGATCACTTTATTTTATATCTCTTAGGCAGTCATTGCCTTAATCATTTTCAACACATGTAAAACTTGAGATACTTGTATTATATTTTTGTTTCTACAGTTACCATATCCTTCCTATTATTAAATCTCTACATTGTTTTTCAGCCCCGGTTGGAGTCAGTGCTCCGTATGAAGTGTATCATTATAATGGAACATTTGTCAAATTTAAATGGTTAGCACCAGTGAGTACATCAGGATTACTGACCGAGTTTATATTACAAGCATATAATCTAAACAATGATTCTATTCCACCAGTAGAGGCTGTGTTCACCAATACGTCAAAACGTGAAGGTAAGTCTTTGTTATAAATCTTGTCAGATGACATTGACTATGATAGTTAAGATGTTTTAGATTTATGTCTGCTTTTTTGTGAAAAAAATTATAGTGAATAATGACAATCATGGTGATGAAATAGTTGGTTTTGCTTCAACAAATGACTGTGTTGAAGGAGTTGGTAGCCTTATTGATGACATAAGTAATAATTTCATTGAAAAAGAAGTTGATAATGTTATTGGAAAAGATCATGTTGAATGTGTTGGAAGCTTTTTTCGTAAAGATCATGATGAAACTGTTGGAAAAATTCATGGTTTTGAACTTGATGAAAAGTTGGTAAATGTACAGGTAATGACCATAATGTTATTGTTTGTAGTCTTATTATCAATAAAGATGATAGTAGCAATGTTTATATTCATGTGTTGTTGTATTCATGTTGATCATAGCTGTTTGTGAATGAATGGTCAATAAATGATAATTATTTGTTAACAAACTTAAGACAGGAATAACAGCACCATGTAAATGTATGTTGTTGCTGATGCTATTTTTGGTGAATTACATTGTTGTTCATGATACAAATGATGTTGTAAGTGACGTTAATTATGACTGACTTGTAGACATTTTGTATGAATTGTGTATTATAGGAAACATGACAGGCACCATACCTTACACTAAATACAGTGTAACTATGTTAGCTTGTACATCTGGTGGATGCTCTAAAAGTCCCGATGGTTTACTGATACAAACAAATGAAGAAGGTAATATTGGAAACATAACCATTTCATACTCATAGAAATTGTATTATATTTATAAAACAATTTTCATTTGCTTTTGATAAACCAAAAATGGTTGTTTTTTCATAATGGATTTATGTTGTTTAGATAAGTCATCATCCATTTAACTTTATCTTATTTCTGCTTGTTTCTTATTCAGTATTTTTTTATGTTTTAAGAAAACCTTACTATTTATAAAATCTACTTTATACAAACCTAAGTCTTTAGCACACATTCGGTGATGTAATTTACCATACAAACCTTGTAAAAGGCAGACTACTGTACATGAAGGTCATATCTTTTTGTTAGCCTTGATCACTGGTTTTACTGTAATATAGTGATTTGATGTTACACAAAAACATTATTTTTACAATATTTCAGTCCCTGAGCAAGTACCAGCCCCTCGAGGAACTTCTGGTCCTACAAATATATATGTCACATGGGATCCACCTGCTGCCCCTAATGGTGTGTTAACTGGGTATTTCCTATACATGGATGGAGCCCTGGTATACACTGGTGCAGGGAAGGCATATAATGTTACCAATGAGTTAAGGGTATGTTCCTTAAGTATCTGAATTTGTTTCCAATAGTATTATATGTATATTTTTGAGTTTCCAATTACCATCTAGGGGGTGTCTGAAGTTGAGTGGTGATGGTCTCTGACTAGTAACGACTAGCTCCTCGCCACTGTGAGTTTGAATCCAACCCAAGACAAAAAATCCATGTCTGACTAGCTTACAGAAGGTCAATGGTTCTGCTCAGGTATACACATAAGGTCTTCTTCCACTGTTAAAGCTTGAGGCCCTAGCTGCTGGTGCAATGTTAGAAAATTACTATCTGACACATTTAGATGTAGCTTGGTGATATTTTCAGACATACTTGTCTTGCGGTGGTTCTGATGTCTTATTAAAGGTACCATGTACAGGTCAGCTGTCTTCTTTGTATTACAGGAATATACATCTTACGTATTTTACCTGAGAGCATGTACTCAGGTAGGTTGTACATCTGGACCTCCTGCTACACTTAGTACAGCACAACTTCGACCATCTTTTGTTGAAGCACCTGTGATAACAGCTCTAGGTAAGTCTGCACTAAGTGTTACTTTAAGTGCATTAGAATATGGTTATAATGAATTTCTAGGGACCTGAGTTATTGTATTGTTACATTCATATTTCACTGTGTCCAATTCCATAATCCTCTCCATGCAGGCATGCAATGAAGGCTACAAACTACATCCATAACCAGGGTTTTCCCTAAGATTTTTTACCCAAGCGTCCCGGTACTCCCATCTCCAACATTTTAGGGGTCCCTTTGGATTTTTGGGGAGTCACATACAGAAAATGCCAAGGGCAAAGTCTGAGTCGGAAGGGGTCCCAAGGATGCGGTGGTCACTCTCAATGCGAGTCCCATGGCTGAAAATTGCATCAGGGACACAAACCTACATTGAACGTAACATAGCATTGAAAAAATAAAGTAGGGCATGTGTGGGGAAAAATGCTTTACTGTGCCTGATTCTTCTCTAATACCATGTTAGAATGTAGTTTCCTCACACCCTTTGTATGACAACTTATAGCAGTGGCCATCAGGTAGTGAAGTTCGTTTCATAGATTTTCTCAGTATTATATGTTATCTTGAAGTATTTATTTAACATATTATATTGTAGTATTTGTTAAGTTTGAATGCCATGTTTTACTTTGGACTCCATGAAATATGAAACAACTGACTCGCAATCATTCTCTCAGTAAATAACCAGTATTTATGTGTGTAAAAACAAGTGAAAACTTCATAGTTTTGATCTTTAACTCACATTTTGTTGCACATGGATGTAATTCATGTCATGGAACAGTATTACCTGAATATTAGATTGCCCTTAAGGACCAAACAAATGTGCCTTAAAGTTGAGGTGGTCTTATTACCAAGTTGAATTTAGAGGAAATATTGAAGATTTGATCTGAAAAAAGTGGTCACTATAATGTGATGGTCTGAATATTGAGGTGGTTGCTAAGTGTGATTTTACTGTGTATATTTTAGGTACTTTTAGTGTGAATGTTGCGTGGAAGACACCAGAGCAGTTGAATGGTGTATTAGAGAGATATGTACTATTTATGTCCACAGAAGAAGGTGATCTTGGAACTGTTGTATACAATAATACTGACTTCTTCTTGGATTATGATCTTAAAGATCTTACTGCAGGAACTACATACTATATATCTGTCATGGTATGTTGAACTTAGTATTAGTCACACTGACTTCATATTTATATGCCTGCCTTATGGTAAACATTTATCAACAATATATTGTTTGTATTATAATTCACATGTAGCAGTACTGTCTTATGGTAAACATTTATCAACAATATATTGTTTGTATTATAATTCACATGTAGCAGTACTGTACATAGTATTTAGTATATACAATACTATTAGTATGTAAATAAGCTGTGATAGTAGCAACCTGATTAGCTCAGTTGGTACAGCGTCTGACTTGCAAGAAGGAGGTCGTGGATTCGAGCCCTTCATCTGGGTACTTTGCTTTTCCTCTTCTTATTATACAAATCTCGTCAGTGTGAAATAATCAAAAGCATTTTTGTTTGTGTTATTTGTTCTATCTTTCTCATGTATGTTTGCTGTAGTGCTGATAATTGACTGGAATGATATTAATCAATCACTGGTTGCTTTATGCCATATTAACTCCACAATCAACATTATGATTTATATAGAAAGAAAACAGTACATATAATTTTATATGGGACAAGTAATTTCTGCAACTAAATCCCATTACTATATTACAATTGTTCATCACTAGCAAAAAGGTTGAGTTATCTGACACTTATCATCAACATGTCCTCTTGTTGTAACTGTACTGGTCTGCCAAACATTAAGAAATATGAAGTCCATTTTAGCAGTGATGATATGGTAATTGTCTTAGTATGATAAGATTATATATATCATTGATCCATACTGTAGACAAAGTTAATCTACTTCATTTCTATCCAATTATCAGGCATGTACAGGAGGAGGTTGTACTGTAAGTAATGCATCAGATGTGACCACATCCGAGAGTGCTCCAGGTCTAGTGGGTACACCTATAGTCACATCACCCAGTCCGTCACAGTTACATGTGGAATGGAAGGAACCAGGCTTACCTAATGGTTTGTATCTTTATCTGTCTTATCTCTATTTACTACCAGTATATGGACATACACCTTATACATAATTTTCACAGGTAGATATTTATGAAATATCCTGAATATACTATTAATTTTTTTATTCAAACGTCAATTTTATAAATTTATTGTCATTATGGTGATTTTACTACAAAAAGACTTGTAATTCATGAACACCACAAATTTGGTATTTTTGCAGTCATCAAATATAATTCATTTGATATCCATGAATGTAGCTCTGGATAAACCATTTATCTGCAGCCAAAGTTTAGCTAAAATTTATATCTGAAAAGTGCTCTGGAAATTCTCCTTGACCTATGGATAAAACAAGAGAGGCATACTGATTCTTCAAAAATTTAGGTGCCAAAAAAAATCTGAATAAATGTGCAATCAGTGTATGGTAAATGAATGCCCCAATAGATTTTTGTGGCATTATAAATGCATGTGTTACTTTTTTTATTGACAGGTCATATCATACATTATCAACTCTATCATAATGAGAGACTAGTCTATATAGGTCTGAGTTTTGACTATGACGTCGCTGGTCTGTTACCATACAGTAAACACATATTCCGTGTTGTGGCTTGCACTAAGAGTGGATGCAGTTCTAGCAAGCAGACAAAGGCTTTCACCCAGGAGTCCCTCCCTGAGGGTTTTGTCAACATGGATATAAGAGTGGAAGATTCTAGAACTGTCAGTGTTAAATGGAACATTCCAGAGAAACCAAACGGCAACATGTTCTTTGATGTTTACTTTGAAGGGCTTTATTATACTGACCCAGGTAATCTTTGATTGTATAACTTTTAAAAATAGAACATTCTGACCCAGGTAATCTGTGATTGTATAGTTCTAAAATATGATCATTCAGATACAGGTAATTTATGATCATTCTGACTCAGGTAATCAGCTGAATAATCTACCTAATAAGTTGAGAATAAACATCATTCATATTTCCAGCTCTTCATAATGAATGCTTTTGTATTATTTTTAAGTGGTAATTAGTTGACGTACAAACATATGAAAAAATCCAAATGTCTGCAATCACTGACTGCACAACATCACTTAGTTATGTTTGTGGCTACACAACTGCTATTTTTTTACCGACCCTAAAAATTCTTACAGCAAAATCCAGATTATGAAAATATTTTGGGATGCATATCATACCTGCAAAGTAAGAAAGGTAAATGGAAAAATCAGAAAAGAAGTTTTGCTATCTACTTACCCTATTTTAGGTCAGATAACCTCATACATCACTACATGTATTTATTTTCAAGCCTGATGTTATTGAATTATGTATTTGTTTTCATTTGTATGATATTTTTTTCAGACGTTTGGGATTACAGTACATTACATGACAGACGTAGTTTATCCAGATCTCAGTTCTATGATGAGTGGGTATCTGTATCTCCACTTATTCCAATGTCTACATACACTGTGCAGGTCAATGCTTCTAACACTGTAGGATTTATACTCAGTAACATCATGCCTGCAGATATGCCACCAGGATGTAAGTTACTCAACCAGAGTCTTTCATTTTGTAAGATGATATCATTTATACAATTCCAAAATGAGATTTAATTGTGTGCCATGAATATTTGAATTTGTTTGTACAAACAATGTTTCAGATTGTGACAGATTTGTGCAGATTAAATCCCTCTCATGCCTGTCTTTAAGAAATAAATGCAATGAGTATTGTATTGATCATGCATTCAGGAAGTATTTTAAGAAATTTTAATCATAAGTGTGTATTACACTTGGTCCTTTAATGACACAACTGACACATTGTATTTCTTCCTTATTTCTATATAGCCCCAGATGGAGTGAGGCCCCCTGAATTGTTATCACAGACCCCTACTACAATTACTGCCACCTGGACCCCTGTTGGGAGAGAGAACTCAGAGGATGCTGCCCTTTATGTCCTTCAGTTCAGGGAAACCATACCTGGGGCATTTATAGTGGAGTAAGTAAATTGTTATCAGATTATAAAGCAACATCAATTCCTTTGATCTTCTTGTGTAGTGTGGTTTGCATTTTGTATCTAGCAACATTTTCATTTAATACATAGCTTATGCCTTGATTTTGCCAGCTTTCAGGTGAGGAGGTTTTTGGATTTATTACATGTTTGCATATTTTAAAAGTTTATTGCAAAATATAACCCCTGTTTATGAATCTGTGTAAAACCTATTCATGTGTATAGGAATCAGTAAATATCATATTTCCATTGTTAGTCAATCATTGCATTTCTCTTGTATTTTATTCTCGAGAAGAAGAAGCATGAAGAGTTCTTGATAACATTACCTTAAATGTAAAGAGATTAACTGCATCTGTTCTATTATAGTATTATAAGAATACTTTGCTACTATTGTAGTATTCCAGTTATAATTGATCCATTATACAGGTATTGTATGTATTACCCACAATGCACTCTGTGTACATGTTAGGCATGTAACTGTTGGAGAATAGATCTTTGTTAGAAAAGAGAAAACTAGATTACAAATTTGATGACAAAAATACTGACGACAGTTTAACACTGTGTAATTACAATGTATCATTTTCTTATTATCTGAGTGTCTTGATGTGTGATTTTTATCTTGTTTAATTAATGTTTTGGCTCCCCTACCTCATCCTCTCCCTTCACTGCTGATAAATCTTGTTTTGGTACGTGCTGTTGTGGGGCCCCATTGGGGAGTTACGCAGAGGGGGATGTTATTGTCTGTAAAGTAAAGCTTATATAGACCAGTCTTTACTGATTGTTTTTCACAACTGACCAGAAATAACCCCTTAAATTTTGGAGAGAACATGTTGGACTGGTTCTTTATATAATTTGGCTTATGTCACATTTTACTGCATTCATAGTAACTGTGTTTTCTAAATGAAATAATTACTAGATTTTCATCTTCTTCTGTGTCTACAAATGTCTAGTTTTATGTTTAAATTTTTGCTGTTCAGTTTAGAAATTTTACCATTGTAATTGATATTCAATTTTTTATGTTGTCAACAGTACATATGCAAATATCTGTATTGAAACTTGAAAATCTAGCAATTATTTAGCACCTAAAGTTCTTCATGTTGCGCTTTTAACATACAATGCTTCATCTATTAGTTTTTCAGCTTTGAATGCCTTGTGATGTTCACTTTTTTCAACTTGTTGTTGTATTAACAGTGCTCATAATAATGAATTTTAAATGTAATTTTTAGTTACCTCTATTAATTATATTATATAAGAACACTTCGCTACTATTGTAATGTTCAAGTTATAATTGATCTTGTTCTTGATTCTGGTACCTGACAGTTGTATAGTTTCAGTTGTTTTACAATATTTTAGAAAAGCATTCCAAAATTCATCACAGAAATTCTTTACATGGATGTTTGTTTATTCACAATTTTGTAAAAGTCGCTGAATTTTCTATGTTTCAAAACTATTGCTGAACACATTGCTTTGCATGAAAAACTGTGCTTGTACAACATGTACATGTGTATAAATGTGTGTATGAAATGTTAGGTAACTCTGCTTGGAGTAAGGATTAAAGAGAATGGACATGATACACTTGTATGAAAATCTAGCAATTATTGTCAAATATGAATGGTATTTAAACCACAACAAGTTGTCATTAAAATATTTGATTGTGAGCTTCAGTCCAGCATGTCATTTTACTAACAAGCAATTTTTATTAAACACAACCAGTTAAGTTAAATTTTTCCTTTAAAGGTGTAGATTTTTTTCTGTTAAAAATTTTTCTGTATTTCCTTTTTATCTTGCAGTGTGTTTGGACCAACAACAACATACACTTACACCAAGGAAGATCTTGTTGCGTATAAAGAGTATGAGTTTAGACTGGTTGCTGAGAATTCTAATGGTGTAACACGCTCAGACTGGGTCACTCAAACAACCAGACAAGATCGTATGTTTATTATCAACTGATTTACAATTCATCTTTTGTCACTTTTTTATTTATATAAAGAAGGAATAAACTATGTTACTTTTTTGCATAGTAACAATGACATGTGGTAATATTTAACTACAACAGGTATTGGTGTCAGTTATTCCAGCTGATTGCTTATCTTAATGACTCTATAGTTCACGAAAGTGCAAAATTTAATGATGGAACTGAATTTCAATGAAAAAATATGATTGTGACTTTGGTTAGTTTGAACACAAGTATTATAGTCCCCTGTTTTCTATTTTCTTAAAATTCTGTTAATTTGTGGTTTGATTGACATTTTATGATATTTTGCAGGTCCGACTGGTTTTAATGCTCCGAGAGTTGTTGGTACAGGTCCAAGATATCTTGACATTGTGTGGGACCCTCCATTGACTCCAAATGGGATTTTATCGGAGTACAAAATTTATCAGAATGGAAATTACAGAGAGAATGTAAGTTGAATACTTAATAATCCTGGCACATATTTATTTTTTTCTTTCAGTAAGGAATATGAATGGCTTACTCTGGTAGTGAACAGACTTGCTTGTGATAGATATATTTTGTTAATATTGTGCTATAAATTTGTTAGATTGAGTATATTATTTCAACTGTTAGATTTTCTTAAAGACATCTTCTGAAATTTACTTGCCTTATTTGAAACATACATGATACAAAGTTGTTTAAAATTGTTGGATCACTGTTTTATTTCAGACTTTTGCTAATGTCACCCAGCTACGTGTTGACAAACTCAAACCTTACACTTTCTATCAGTTTGTTGTTGAGGTGTGTACAGCTGGTGGCTGTACAAGAAGTCCACAAACATTCCCTGCTAGAACCATTGAAGACTGTAAGTGTTTGTTTGCTTAGTTTAGTATTCATGTAATTTATTTTAGTTTTTTTTAGCATTAAAGCATAGTTTAACTAAGTAAGTGAATGATCATTATTTTAGAGACAATTGCTTTACATACAGAAGGAATGGTATCTAATGATCTGGCCACATGCTTTACTGAAGTCACAAGATACTTGTCAAATTCGAACATTTTCTAAATTGGTTACTTACATCATAACTTTTAATCTTATACTGTAAGTTGTTGTTTAAATGTGCTGGTTTCAACTCTGTTTCTGTATTGTACTTCCTGTTTCCAGTTCCAGAGGACGTTAAACCACCTGTTGCCCAGTCTCAAACACCTGCCTCCATCCTCATCACATGGGAACCACCAGGTCTACCAAATGGTGAAATAACACTCTACTTACTTGAGCGGCGTCTGGCTGGAAAATTTGAAACAACAATGTTGGTGTCTGTTGGACCAGATGCTGTCAAACGTTATGTTGATGAGGATAGCTCTTTAACTCCTTATGAAGAGTATGAATACAGGATCACCGTTAGCAACGGTGCAGGAAATGGCGTTAGTGAATGGACGTCTGTTAGAACAATGTCATCTAGTATGTTGTCAATATTATTTAATTCATTTATATTTTTTTTTATTCATTGTTATCTAATATGAAATTCTATTGGTTTGTTTGAATGATGCATCTTTGAAAGTGGATTTATTCAATTTATGTTGTGAAATCACGTATGCAGTTCATTTGATGTTGTACTGATAATAGATAACTAAATTGTTACTTTCCTTTTTGCTTTTATTGTCAATCAATAATAAATTATGGTTTGTGGTTATTTTAGTTTACAAAATGAAAACAGTTTCACTGATCCCCTAAAAATTGTATCATTATTTTATCTGAACTCATGTTTTCCATGTATGCCCTACTTACCAATTTAAGGACCAGCTGGTGTGACAGCCCCAACAGTTCAGATTTTGGGTCCAACTGTTATGAATGTGACTTGGGAGCCTCCTATACAGCCAAATGGTATTATTGAGTTCTACACTGTACAACTTCCTGAGCCAAGAATGGAGATACGTAATGTATCCGTGCGATTTGCTGTGTTTCGGGATTTAGTACCATACACTGAATATTCCGTCTCTGTGACTGCTTGTACAAGTATGTTTTATTATACCATGTTTTATTAGGGTATAAGTTCGTGATACTTCAAACTTCATTTTGCTTGCATTTCCTCTACTGTCATTTCTGTCACATATCAAGATTATCAACTCCGACTGTTGAGACATTTGTTACAAGTATTAGAATAATCTCCCTTTTTTTACATCTAGCTGTTTGTATTATTTGTTTCATTTAATTGATGTTGAGTATACTTTCTTGTAATAGACCTGTACGACTCAAAGTGTGAGACAATTCTTAGTGCATATAAGTGTGGAAGCAGACTTCTTTCGTTTTCTTCCCATTAATTGTTTTTGTTTATTGCCTGTGTTTGTTTATCTCAACATCGTAAAAACACAAGTCCTTCATCACGAAACTGTATGTTTTACATGGGTAGTCAGTTCATCAATATTGATTAATATTGATTTATACAGGTGGGGGATGTACACAGAGTTACGCAGTCAACGTTCGTACATATGCCATGATACCTGAAGGACAGCACCCACCTGAGGCCACTCCAGTGTCACAAACCATGATGGCCATTGTATGGCAAGGTCCAGAGAGACCTAATGGTCCTAACATCAGATTTGAGTTATCCAGAATTCTCATCAGACAACCACTTGAACGTATGATTAGTATTTTTATTATATTCATTCAATTCCAATATTTAAACATTTAAAAATCAGTAAAGATTTAATAAACCCATTTCGGACTTTGGCTTTTGTGACCATTGAATTCTTCCAAAATGATAAAATGTGTATAAGTCTCATTTTTTAGTATCATCATTTCATTATTATGTAAACTTAAAATCAAAAGTCATGTTCCTACTTGGTACCTGAAGTCACACACAGTCCAAAAATTATGCAGCTTTGTCTACAATATTCAGTAATGAAGATAAACCATTTGTGAATCATTTGTTTTTAGTTCATTTAATGCATAGTTATTTATTTTGCCTGACTGTTATTTAAATATCTATTGTATTGGTGATTGGCTACAATTAAGTCTGATGACTTAAAGTTACCTTTTGATTGACTATTAAATAAATGTCATGTGATGTACAGTTCTTTCACATACAGCTACTGTAGATACAAGTGAAGAGGTGTGGACTAGGATTTATATAGGAACTGGAAAGTTTTTTGAAGATCGTGGTCTCCCTATGTATACAACATACAAGTATAGAATTACAGTGTATAATGATGTGGGTCAGGTGACCAGCGAACCCACAAAGGAAGTGAAAACATTTGGTGGGTTTCCACGGAGAGCTGCACTGGTTACGGCTATGGCTGTCAGTCATCTTGTAGTGGGTGTATCATGGGAAACTCCAAGTATGTATGAATACAATATTATTATCGTCTAATCAATGACAGAAACAGAAATCTTCAACTTAAAAACATTTTTATATTTTGGAAGATCATTATTGTTACAAATCTGCAATGGATGCTCTGGTGATTGTTGGGAGAATAAAATGATAAATAGTAAATAATTGGAGTAAAATTTGTGCTTACGTTGAATTGCTTTCAGATATCACTTATTTTAGTGGACACTACATAAAATACAAATGTTTTTGTGCTTTATTCATATCAAATGAGAGATTTTGTTGTGTTTTTAGTAACTCACTGTTTGACCATCAGTGTTCCGATTGTTGGTCATTTTTATCTCATTTCTAAACAAATAATCATTTTTCTACAGCTGAGGTGGAGTTACAAGGAAGTGTAGAGTTGTACACTGTTAATCTCTATAGTAACCTGAAGAACTACACACAAGAGATAGATGCAGGAATCAATTCAACATCCTTCAGGGATTTAAATCCTAACACCCAGTTCTACACTACAGTGACTATAACAATCAATGGTGGAGCCTATATCACCAGTGATCCTGTGTATGTTACAACATTGGACGGAGGTATGATATTGTGTGGTTCTCCACTTATTTGCTTTCCAAATAAGGTTCTTGATGTATCACTTCAAATGATACTATAGTCAGCTCAGTCACTTTGATTATTACTATATAATTAAATTTTGCTTTTTATTTCATACCTTGCAGATGCTACACGTGGGTAAAGATTCTGTGATAAATTATATTAATACAGAGAACAATTTCAAAATGTTTACACACTATTTATATGATTACCAGTAATCAACTAAATTTCATGTGTGGTTATTTTCATTTTAGACACCAGTTATATATATCTGAATGTCCTTCTTGATGAAAATCTGTGGTTTTCCCTTTGGAAATTTTTGCCAAATCAGTAAAACAAAAAGTATCAATGAAATATTGTGTATATGTTGATATCACCTGTACTTACAGCCCCAGAGGGTGTGGACACACCCACACTTAATATTGTCAGTGAGGAAGCTATACGTGTATCATGGATGGCACCCACTTCACCAAATGGAAAGATTACTGGATATAATGTTGTTAAAAATGGTGAAATTATTGAAACAGGCCTTGTCTTACCTGGTTCATATGTACTGACTGGTCTGCAACCCTACACAGTGTATGAAATACAGGTACAGTCGATATATAGCTTGTTATAATACAATAAAATCTCCATCACAAGTCAATTAATCAAACTAAAAAAATAGTAATTGTTTCCCATTTACTGCAAAACCTCCTTATAATACACGAATCATTTTTGTTTGAATTGCTATTTGTCTCCATCTCAAATAACAAAGGCATTTCTTCAATCAGCAAAACTATATTAAACAGAGAGATGTACATTTTTGTACAGGAAGGAGAAATCCTCTCTATGGTACCAGTTGATTTAAATATTGAATGACATCACAACATATAATTGAAAACACTGATTTAGTGATTATATCATCTATTTTATCACCGTGTATTACAGGTTGAAGTGTGTACAGTGTTTGACTGTGTTAAGAGTAAAGTTGTTCTTGGTTCCACACTGGAGGCTCTGGCACAGTCTCTGGCCTCACCCCGGGTCATACCTCTTAGTCCATACGAGATCAACGTCATGTGGCAGGCACCGTTACAACCTAACGGAATCATACTGAGATATGATCTATGGAGAAGAACTATAAAACCATGCTCAGATATGTTAGTCCTGTTTACATTCTTTATAAGGATCAAATGCAAATACAAACACATTTCTGTTGTGCAAAAACTATAAATATTCACTGGTGGTTTACATAAAGTCCTATAATGTACACTACAAGTATATTATAATTTCAGGGAGTAAATCACAAAGTGCCTCTTGATCCATTTTTTGTAGATTTAAGATACACTTTCATTACTGCACATAATCATTGTTATTTCTTTTTAGCATTAAAAGTATTAATGTTTACTTTTGATATTAACAAAATTGCTTTAGAAATGATAATTTTGACTTTGTAATTTCTATATATTTTGTCACTAGAAATCATCATATTGTACGATTTTTGGGATGCCTACCTTGTAATTTCAATTTACAAATACATGTATTGACACCTATTGAATCACCATGTTAAATGAGAAAATTTTGTTTCTTCACTTGTGTATGCTAAAAAATCATCATGACCCCTACACCAACAATATCCAGTGCTACAGCTGATTGAATCACCTATACAGTAAAACCTGTGAACAAAGGCCACCCTTTGAAAAGACAAGATGTGGCCTTTATTAACAGGTGGCCTTTACCTGGAGGTCAATTTGTTCTAAATAATGAGCGATGGTTTTTCAATGTTATTACTCACAGGGTGGTGGGTGGTGGCCGCAGGCACAGGTTTGACTGTATACCCTTGGTATATAACATTTTAGTACTATTTATGAAATATTTATTCGCAATGAAACAATAAACTTAAATATTTTTACAGTCCTGTAGTGACAATGAGTCCAGAAATGATGAAGTGTACATATGTACAGTGTGGTATTCTTCAGAATCTGTGTGGATCAACCTGTTATTCTGGGTCCAAGGTTCGTAGATTCCTGTCTAAACATCCCTCATTATTACACTAGATGCTTGGAAACTAAATAAAATGGAAATAAATTGCTTCAAAAAACATCCTAGACTAAATTATTTGCATTTGACTCAAATTCAAACTTGTATAAAAGATTCTGTGACAAAATTGATGTGGTTCTAATGGAAGGTAGCAGATAGTAGTGGTATTGTTGTGGATTATGTGCTGACATCCCAGTCACTGATTGTGAGTCTGAACCGTGTGCAAGACATAATTATATTTCTTCAAATACATGAATAATGTTTTCAGGTTTGCAAACTAAACAGTGACTGAAATAAGTAGTGATGGTATAGATCATATGATGCATATATGTTTGTGTAGTTTCTGATGGTATAGATCATATGATGCATATATGTTTGTGTAGTTTCTGAGTTTAATTAAAATTCCAAAACAGCACATACAACAGGTATGTTGTGATGGAGTGTTACAAGGTGATGACTTATGATTGTATTACATTAATGTTGTTTGTGTATTACAGGTATGTTGTGATGGAGTGTTACATAACACTCAGGATGGATTTGAATGTTGTTTGTATATTACAGGTATGTTGTGATGGAGTGTTACAAAGTCATGACTTATACTTTGTGTTACTGTAATGTTGTTTGTATGTTACAGGTATGTTGTGATGGAGTGTTACAAGGTGATGACTTATGATTGTATTACATTAATGTTGTTTGTATATTACAGGTATGTTGTGATGGAGTGTTACATAACACTCAGGATGGATTTGAATGCTGTGGTCAACATTATTCCAAGATGACAGGAACAGATGATGTTTGTTGTGGTGGGATTTTCCATACATATAAAGAAAGCTACCAATGTTGTAATGATAGGTAGGTGCAAAAATTCGTAATTTTTAGATACGTTAAGTCTCATTAAAAATATTGATTCTCTATAAGATTATTAATACTTTCAAGCATTGATACTTACTTAAAAGCATGTGAGGTGAACGTTTTTACCATGACAATATGACTTCAGATATTATATTGTTCATATAATATATTATATTGTTCATATAATGTTTTGCAACGATTTCATGGATGGAGGGGTAACGAATTAATACTAGCTTGTAATCCACTAACACTGTATCAGTGAAGTGTCAACTGAAAATGTGTGTACCTGAAATACTGTTGAAAAATGTTGTAATGCTAAATACAATTAAATAAACAGACATATCTTATGGTTGCTGGTTAAAATGATGAAATAACCACTCTACAGGAAGTTTTATGTGTTTTTTTGTACATATTTTTTTTAGATATGAGTTAGTACTACCTGGTGATATATGTTGCCCAGACAACAATGAAGATCGTGTTGCTGTAGGAGCCGGGGATAAATGTTGTGGTACTGTTCCTTATTTCACTGATGGTTCTCAAGTTTGTTGTGCAGGTAAGTGACTTTCCTTTGTCCATAATATGAAAAAAGCAACTTGCAAAGTTGGTGCAGTCTGACAAATGTTTTAGTTTTGCAAATAAGATAAAAGAATGTTTTGTCATCATCTGGTTTTCATTTAAACATAACCTTGTGAATTTCTTAATATAAATTTCCTTAATATGGAATTGTTATTGTGTTACCTTTCTCAGGTACATTGCATGAGAGACATGGTAGACAATGTTGTGGTGGGGTGATGGTAGCTGATACAATGGTGTGTTGTGGTGGGGATATTATAGGCCATGCTTACACATATAAGAATGGTATGTCTTGTTGTGGACAGCAATATGTGAGGGAAGATATGTCTATATGCTGTACAAGTGATACTGGACATGTAAAGGTAGATATGGACTTTTCAGGGTCTAGAGACACATTTATTTTATGCTTATTATGAAAGGACATCTTTAAACTCACTTTAATTACACTATTTACTACATGGCTGTTTCCTAGGTTACATGTCTTTTTAATGGTTGGTGAAGACACAATTCAACCAATGTGGTATTTAAATCCATGAGTTTTAAATTTGTTTCTTGATCTGGGTTTTGAAGACCAGTCAGAATGCAGCTTTGTCATTGGTCAATTTTGAGATTGTACTCAAAACTAAACAATCAAACACTTGAGACTTTGAGACTAGTTTCACTCAGATTTACAGCTCTTGACTCTGATGATGTTCAAATAATCACACCCCCATTTTGTAGTGGTATCATTGTTAATTGTACTCATAATTTATTTCACTGACTACTACATTTGACTCATTGTACCACAGTGCAGTCCATGATTGATTTTCTAATTTTGAATTTTTTTCCAGTCCACTTGAATCTTGATTTAAATGAATTTCGTATGTGAAGATGCAATTTGATATTTTTCTATGTTGTAGGTTCATCATTACTCTAGCCAGGAGGAGAAGTACATGGCTAATGAGAAATGTTGTGGTATGGAGGTGATATCTAATGGTCTCAGTTGTTGTAATTATGTTGGATATAATCCTGTATCACAGTACTGTGCTGACCAGTCTCACCAACAGTCAGGTAGTGCAAACATTATATATATTTTATTATTTTATTATTTACATTAAGCTAGAAAAAAGCATTTTTGCTGTTCCTTGACAAACAAATAGAGTAGGCAGGTTGCAAAACTTTTCTTTCCTGATTTTTGTTTTCAAAATATTTTTTTGTATTGCAAAGGTAAGATTTGCCCCTGAAGATTTTGTACTTTAGATATTTTTGTTAAAAACTCAAAAATAAGGTAAGTCAGGTACCATAAACGTGGCTCTTTTTCTGGCCTTATATCTGTGTTTTTGATTGTTTTATTTTGACTAGTAAATAATTTTGGCTTTATAAATAGCTGTGTGATTTTAGTTCAGTTTTAGTTGTTGTGTAGCCATTCACTGAATGGTTTGAAGAATTCATCTGTGTTATGTTTATCTTGCCTTTGATTTACTCATTACTAGTTGATTGAAGTGGAAGCAAGTTTGACATATTTTATAAAAGAATTTAATATCTACTGAAACTAGTGTTGTAAATGTATTTATTATTTTAGTTTATTGTAGGGATGCATTTAAATTAATCTATATGTCATTCATATGTTGTGGTTAGGCAGAGCATTACAGCATAAATATGTATTAAATATTAAGTACAGTATAGTTGATAACACTGTAGAAAATACTGATTTATGTGCTCTGTAAATTCTAGGTTGTGGAAGGGGGACTGTATGTTCAAGAAGTCAGAAAGATACCGCATTCTGTGATGTATGTGATTTTGATCCTTATACGTACATGTGTGGATCAGTCAGTGGATATATTGATCAGACTCCAACACCGACACCATCAGATCCTGCTGACGACTGCGTCGTTAGTCAAGATAAGATTTATTCTGGAATGGATACAGATTTTCTAGGTTTGTGTCATAGTTTAATGGAATGCATTATGATTGATGTTAAAATGCATTATTAAAGGGATTAAATGGGAAAAGAAAATGGAAAAAAGGTGTTTTTCTGTGAAAAGGATCTTTATATATGGAGTATCGTTTCTGGCATTATTTAATAAATTGGAGATGGTATTGAAATAAGTCCTTGTAGTATCTTATGTGTATTTATACTGCAGTGACCAAGTGTTATTGTGAAATATAATATTCTTATATTTCAATTGAACTCGTTTTATATCTTTATTTAGTTCAAGTTATATAACTTTAACCCAGTTTGTAAGTTTTTTTAACAATTTAATGTTGTTTCACTTATTTCTTTCATCATTGTGTTTCATTTTAGACAATGACCTTCAGCCATTTTCTTTGTATGAATATTCTGTGGCTGTTATCAACAGTGCTGGTACTACACAAAGTGAATATACCAAGCTTAAAACCCTTCAAGCTATCCCCGAAGGATTGAGAGCCCCTAATGCTACACTGGACCCTAAACAACTATACATGATCTTCTTGAACTGGGAGACACCTGAGGAACCAAATGGTAAGTCCTTTAATACATGAACAGTGACGTACCAATTTCTTTTATCAAGAATTTTTTCTAATTTAGCTAGATGTGTAATTTCTCAATTAATAAAAACATTACAGACATGAATACCTTGGATTTCATCCTCATTGATTGAAATCGCAAATCTAGATTTTCAAAGCTTTTTCTCCAAATTTCACAGGTTTATTAAATAATGAGTCATTCAAACAAGTATGGTCATTTACAGAAGTACAAGTATGTTGTTTCCTTTGTTCTTTGTTGTTCTTAGTACAGTGCAATCTCTCCAGAGTAGCCCTCTCTTAAGCATCAACCTCCCTTCAACAACAGCATGATTTTTCCCCACTGTATGATTTTATTATTAATTTAACCTCTCTAGAGCAACAACCTCTCAACAATAACATAATTTTGCTTCTCCCAAAGGGTGTTGGTTTGCACTGTACATGTATTCTGTAATCTAGAGTCAACATTTATTTTGTAGGCTTTATCATTTGGACTCTATCAAACTAGTAATGTATATGTATCATGTGTCATATACAACTACATGCACATGTGATAATAACCTAGTTATAGGAATGAATAATACACACATCTCTGATTAATTGTTTAATGTGTTTTATGTTTCCAGGTGAGATATTGAGATATATTTTGGTACGAGATGGTATAGAGTTATATCGTGGACTGGATCATCGTTACACAGACGATACTACAATTCTACCATACAGATCATACACTTATATTCTCACTGCATGTACCATTGCTGGCTGTATCAACAGTCCATCTGTAAGTACCTTTGTCTACTTAAAATATTACATTAAACAGGGACATACCAGATCTATTTCATATGTGGGTATTTTTATTTTGTTCATTAAGGATATTAAAGTTAATGTTTTGTATTTTTTTCCGATTTTTTTTCACTTTTAAATCATTCTATCATATCAAAATGCTACACTGGATGTTTTGAATGCCTTCTTTAATACATATTCTTCATAACATAGTCATACTTATAAGACCTCTACTGCTGGAATGACAGTTAGCAGCATTAATAAAACATAATGAAAATTGTTAGTAATATGGTTTCAAAATATTGAAGTATGTGCTCTTTAACAAGTATAGTATATGTCATTGTCTGTTTTTTTATCAGATTACCGTGGCAACAGCTCAAGCAGCACCAGAAGGTCTTCATGCCCCTGTGATGTTAGTAAGAAATTCCACAGCTTTACAAATCAGCTGGATGGCCCCAGATATACCTAATGGTATCATTAAAGAGTACAGACTACATTTTGTAGGTGGAACCCATGATGTAGTGTACAACACCACTGATTTATCATTGAACATTGGAAGTATGTGTTATTCATTGTTTAAAATTCTGGCCATCTTTAAAAAATGCATTTGTGTTTTTGTGACTTGTACAAATGAGTCAATGAATAGTTAAATCTTTTCAATTTCAGAAAAGAAATGCATCTGATACTAAAGTTTTGTTATGTTATATTTTACTTTTTAGTTATTTCAGAGTGTTTCATACCAATGTATTGTCCAGCTCAGATTTACTAACTACAGCTTTTGTTGATCTTATACCTCTTGGCTCACTTGGGATTCAAACTGATTGTTTGACTAACCAGTAGCTCATTTTACATTAACAAATAAAAAGTACATTGTTATACTTACATATGTTTTTTTTTCAGATTTATTACCTTATACAAGATACAATGCTTCAGTCTCGGCTTGTACAGAAGTTGCATGTACCAACAGTTCTATGGTACACACGATAATGCCAGAATCTGCTCCTGGTGGTTAGTTCATATCAGATCTGTCTGACTGTTTTATATGCATTTAAATTGTTTTGATGAACTTATGATTATTTAAAATCGTACTTGAGTGAAGTTCTACTGTTTGTCTTTGGTCATTTATTCTAGTCATGTCCATATTTGGATTGACAAATTAGGAATGTGCATCCTCCACAAATCGAAAAATTTTACACTTATATAGCCAGTGCATTGTATTTTCAATTTCCAATATCTATATGTATCATATTTGAAATTACTTTTAAATTAAGTGTATATTTTGTTAGTACACATAGATATAATTGTGTTGTTATTAATGCATATTTCAGGTGTATTTCCACCAGAAGTGATTGTAAGAAGTGCTACATCAGTTGACATCTACTGGACACCACCAACTCAACCAAATGGTGAAATCATCCTTTATGCTTTACTTAGATCTGAAAGAAACAATGAAATAAGAGTGTTCCTAAATGAAGACTTTCACTCCACAGATTACAGTCTGGTTCCTGGTCGTACCTACATGTACTTCATCACAGTGGGAACCAAAGCTGGGAACACCAGTAGTGAGGCTACGTCTATCACCATGCCCGATAACACACCATCGAATATACCTGAACCAGATAATGTAACTGTTCTCAGTGCTACCCAGATATATGTTGAATGGTCGGCTATACCTCCAGAGAATGGTGTGATTGATCAGTATAGAGTGTTGTTGAATGCTGGTAGACAGTTTGCTGTAGACAGAGGTGTTGGTTTAAATACTGCTGTAAACATTACAAGGTTGATGCCTTTTACAGAGTACGAGGTCAGAGTTCAAGCTTGTTTACAAGGCGTGCCAAATGGATGTGGAACAGGTCCTGCTGTTGTTGTTAAAACATTTGAATCTGCACCATCTGACCAGGAGGCTCCTAGAGTCACTGCTTCAGGGCCCAATATAGTAGATGTGTTTTGGAAACAGCCAGGCCTTCCAAATGGTATCATTACACAATATCTGGTATATTACAGAGTGGCTGGTGATTCTGTCCAACTTCTTATTAACAGAGTAAGTAACACAACATTTCATATTCGCCATGCTGGCTCTGAACTGAATGCTTATACTGAGTATGAATACAAAGTGGTAGCGGGAAATTCAGAAGGGGATGTTTCCAGTCCTTGGTCTTTAATCCGTACTCATACTGCCCCACCACAGGGTCTTCCACAACCATTAGTCACAGTTAAAGGAGCTTTTTCTGTTGATATCAAATGGGTTCACCCTGTGAAACCGAATGGAATCATTGACATGTATAGAATAATGTACAAGATGACCATCAGTGATCCAACAGTACCTGACAGCACTAAGACTATCACTGTTAATGGCTCCACTATTCAGACGAGTATAAGTGGTCTGAAACCATTTTCAGAATATCAAATGAAGATTGCAGCTTTTAATTCTGCTGGTAATATATCCAGTACTTGGTCTACATTCAAAACAAGTGAATCATCCCCATCTGGACTTGGATTGTTTGACATTGAGAGGTTATTTTCTGGAGTAGCAGTCATCTTACGCTGGGGTACACCTGTGAGCCCAAATGGAATAATCACAACTTACAGAATATACGAAGAAGGGTCATCAGTAGCTGTGTTTCAAGGATTGAATCATGAATTTGAACTCAGACGATTAGAGCCATTTCAGCAATATTTTGTGCAACTTGAAGCATGTACATCTGCTGGATGTACTAAAAGTTTTACTCAGTCCTTTTACACGTCAGAGACAATACCAGAGGGTCAGATGGCCCCTATCATAGGAGAAGCTACTTATAATTCAGTCACACTAACGTGGACTCCACCAACTAATGCAAATGGAAAGATAGTTATGTATGAATTGTTCAGACGTACAAATAGCCGCATACAGAAGAGGTCGATTAGTTCACCAGTGGTGATTCATAGGACTACATCAACTGATGCTGACTCATTCTCTTTCACTGATACCAATCTTCAACCATTTACTGAATATCAATACAGTGTCAAAGCCAGCAACTCCAAAGGTAGTACCACAAGTCCTTGGCAGTCTGTATTCACCAGCCAGGCTCCACCTGATGGAGTACAGCCACCAAGAGTGACATATGTTTTGGACCAGACAGATGCTTTACAGATCACTTGGGAAACTCCTTATGAACCTAATGGAATTATACAAAGTTATCAACTTCATAGAAATGATTCAGTTCCTTGGAGCTTCACTGCTGTTGATGAGAAGAAATATATTGACTCAGGATTAACTGCATTTACAATCTATGCTTACTCCATAACAGCTTGTTCAGGTGGAGGGTGTACCACAAGCGAGCAGACGGTCTTAAGAACAAAAGAATCAGCGCCTCTCATTGTTTCCCCACCCACTTTGCTTGTTGTGAATTCTTCAGCTCTACGTATCACATGGCAACGTCCACAGATTACAACTGGCGAAATTAGTGCATATCAGCTACATATGAATAATGTTGTTATATATGAGGGAATGTCTTTTCAATTTGTGGCTACGAGGTTAGTGTCGTATAGAGATTATACATTTAAGTTGACTGCATGCACTATGGGTGGCTGTACAGACAGTGGTGAAGTAACGGGAAGACCAGATGATGATATTCCTCAAAATATGTCTCCTCCCATTTTAAGAGTTATGAGTTCTTCGTCAATAGAAATCTCATGGAATGAACCTGAAAATCCAAATGGTGTCATCACATCATATGATGTTAGACGTGATAATAGATTGATATACACAGAAAGTATCAGTGTTTCTGGGTCATTGAGGACTACTTACACAGATTACAACTTGAGTCCCGGCTCAGAGTATTCATATGTTGTTGTTGCCAGGAACCGCAAAGGAACTGTTGAAAGCCCAGCCTCACTTGCAAGAACGTGGGCCTCATCACCAAATGGCCTTGACCCACCAAAACTTACAGCTGTGTCTGCTACATCTATTCAAGTAAGCTGGAGTGTTCCATCAAGTCCTAATGGATTGATCAAGAACTACACTGTGTTCAGAGATGGTGCAATGGTTTACTCAGGTGGACCATCTCAAATGAACTACGTTGTGCCTGGTCTTCAATTCTGGACAGAGTACACATTCCGTGTCCAGGCATGTACTGAGCGTGGCTGTAGTTTGAGCACTGGTGCTGTAGGACGTACTCTGTCGTCTAGACCAGAAGAACAAGCAGCTCCAAATCTACTTGCTTTAGCCAATCAGGATGGTGCCCATGCTGGCGTGATGATAGACTGGGAACCACCACAGAAACCTAATGGATTGATACAAGGATATGAAGTATATCGTAGACTGGTTATTGAATTACCTACAGGTTAGTGTACTATCAGTTTGTCAGCAATTGTAAATGTTTGTAACCAGTAATCTCACTAATGACGTTGTACACTTTACAAATCATATTCAATGAGAAATTAATGTTCAGCTGTTTTGCATGTTACTTTATTTCTTAAAGGTCATAATTATTAAGTATTTTAACATACCAATTATCACTACAAAGATTTTACGGTCTTGCTTGTATTCCAGGAATATCTTATGGTACAACAAAGATGGTGTATAATGGTAGTGCACAGGCCTATACAGATAAAGATACCAATCTACTCCCCTACTCCAAGTATGAATATATGGTGACAGCTGTCAATAATGTTGGTAAAGTTAACAGTTTGTGGAAATCTATTGCTACAAAGGAGGCTCCACCTGACAGTATACCAGCTCCTTCTATACAGGTCTGTAAGAACAAGTCTATATTGAACACTTGAAGAAATTACAAATGGCTTCTTATGTATTCATATTGAGAACATTGTTGTAAAGGTCTTGTTTAGCTTGTTAATGTAATTGTTTTCAAAACTGATCTCAGTATCCTGCAAATGATTGGCTGAAGTTGATGTGTTGGGTTTTCAGTATTTTCCTAATGTTTTGCGTCCTACTGCTGTCATTTTGTACATGTCTCTACTTGTATAAAGTACAATTTCATTTCATGCCTTGAAACATGATTAACACAAACTTGCTATGGTATGCTTGTGGATACAAATATTATTGATACCAGCACCCAATTGTATAAACATTGGTTAACTATAATCACTGGGTTAAATTAGAGTTTTGGTTAAAATTTTGGTTAAATTGTCAATTAGCTGTTGTAGAAAATTTTGTTTAAGTTTAACCAAATTTTGTTTTTGTTACAGCTCAAATAAATCTAACCCAAGTCTAAGATGCTGGTTAAATCTTAACATAAACGGTAACTTGTACCAAAATGGCAGCCCTATTTAAATGTTTAAATGATTTTTTAATGGTTAGTTAACCCAAATGGTTACATTTAACCTTGGGTTAAATTAACTATTTGGTTAAAGTTAACCAATGTTTATACAATTGGGCGCAGGTGATTATTGTAGTGTTCTTTATCGTTACAGGGTACTACATCAACATCAATCAGAGTACAGATAACACCACCAGAAACACCAAATGGTGTGGTTAGATATTATAATGTTCTAGTTAATGATACAGTGGTATGTAATATACTGTTACATATGATTTCTCTTGATTTATGATCAGACTAAGTATCAAATGAAACAAATGATGTAATTGCAGTACAGATATGTTTCCAACAGTGTTCTTATCCTTTGTTCCAGGTCACTTTATATCTTGAGTGTTATTTATCAAAAGGTTAATCAGTTAGACTTACATTTTTTATACATTTCTTCCTTGATTAGAATCACATGTGATATTAACTTAAAATTACATTGGTTATATATTTTTTTCATAAACTAACCAGTATCACAATCATCTGTTTTTTGTTCCAAGATTGCTGATACTTTCTTGTTAAAATATTTCAACACACATTATCATGACATTTTGGCCTCAGTATTCAGCTTTTGTTGATTAAGGGTGTTCGTAAGTGACGTATTTACGTTTCTTATATACTACTGATCTCGAAAGTCTATAATATACTTTCTCTTCTTCTTATCCAGTCAAGTACAGGTAAAAATCTGGAGCAGACGGTTGGTGAGACAGTGCCATTGAAACCATTCTCTTACTACGCAATCACAGTTCAGGCTTGTACAGCAGGTGGCTGTACAACCAGTCCACATATCACTGTACAGACTGGTTCTGCTAAACCTAGTGGACAAGAACCAGTCCGTGTACTTGAAGTAAATACCACAGCAGTGAAACTAAGCTGGGGGCATCCAATACATCCTAATGGAGTTATTAGACGGTATGTAATATCTTTTTGATAAACAAAACCTTAAATGTCCAATTATTCTTCTGACTTTATTATACATATTTTTTACTTTTATCCACAGTATGTATTTGGTAAATACCAGCTTCTCAGTTATTTCTCAAATTGAATACATGTACCTTGAAAAACAAGCCTACACAAAATTATTTATCGACCCAACAAATACATGTATTTTCATTACCATGACATTTCTCCAGACATGCATTTATTTTCATGATACATGTATTGTGTTTTCTCCTCAGATTTATTCTTCACCAAAGACAAGCATGTCCACTGATGGACCAACCATTTAAACAACCATGTACCACTGGTGACCCCATTGTAGCCTACACTGGATTGTTTATAGAGAAAGTGATCTCTAGTCTACACCCTTATACAGCTTATGATTTCCAAATCTTGTCTGTCAATGATGCTGGAAAGTTGGATTTTCCTGTTTGGGTCAGAGTGGAAACAAAAGCAGCAGGTTTGTGAAGTGGATTAAATTTCAAAACAATAGCATTGTGATAAGTTTGTATAATTGATTCATCTTTGATCATTATATGCAGTTTAAACATATACCAGCAGTGCATTGGAATGATCTTTTCAAAAATCTCACAGTAGTCATTAGTATAGAGCTGTGTATCTATTTTTCAGCTTAAGTTAAAGAATGTGAGCTTGAATTTTAGTGATCCATAAAAAATAACTTTAAAGTGTTCTAATTTGATTAGCCTGGTGATGTTGTATAGTTTTGTCAATATTTGTACTGTCACAAGCTTAAACTCATGTTCTTTGTGTTTCAGCTCCTCAATATTTTAAATATCCTGTTTTACAAAAGAATAATTCACTAGCAGTGGTTGACTGGTCTGATTCTTTTATCCTGAATGGTCGTCTGTCAGAGTACTTGATCATGATGGATGATGGTAACACAGTCTACAGTGGTGTATCTAGTGTACACAGTCTGCAGAGACCTTTGCCAGATGCCAGTAAGTTTCTTACATATTGGACTCTGTTGCATGTATGATATGTTTTTAATTCCATATTTCAGAGATGTCTCTGATTATTTCCTGGACCATGATATATAATACATCTTAGTAATACCAATAATGACCTTTGTTTATGCCTTTTGGGTTGAATTTAATTGTCATTTTCATATAAAATATCATGCTTGAGAATAATGATGAAAAATTTTAAGGAAAATCTTAGCAATGGAAGAGTCCTACGATATTGATAATGGTTTGTGTCTTTTGTTTTTGATTTTTCCCCAGAACATAACGCTTTCATTATCTTGTTCTACAGCCCTCATGTTTAAGATACGCTGTGTGACTGATGTTGATGAAATAGAGACACCTCCCATTGTGTTTGATCCTCGTTCTACAAACAATATAGGTAACCTTAATGAACATCTATGAACTAAATGAAGTTTATACAATGTATATCACTTGAAAATAAATGAGAGGATATTATTCTGATAAATTTTCTTTTTTTTTCTAACGGGAGATTATTTTGATGATGTAATAACGTTAATTTGAATTTGGCTCTCCCTAAAACTGAAGCTCCAAACAAATAAAGTTTCTTCTTGTCTTATTTCTACTGTATAATCGTGTCAGTTGTCAATTCCTGTTGTAGGTACAACACCACCAGTTAAAGTATCAACAGACACTATGACCTCAGACTTAGATTTCATCAAGGAAGTATGGTTTATAACTTTAATGGTTGTCCTAGGAATCATATTAATACTCATTCTCCTGGCTTGTTGTATTAGACATTGTGGTAAATCTAACCCATACATCAGAGAGAGGCTACCATTGCAGGCTCGACAACAAAAACAACCATTCACATTTGTTATGGATCCAAATGATGGAAATCTTGTTGCTATGGTAACTGTTTTCATTTTTGCTTAAATATTTGTTGTCTTAGCCAATCTAGTGGTGCATTGGTATCTGTAACATTCTTTACTCGTCAGAAAAAAATCAGTTCTGGTGCCTTATGTGATGTGATCATTGCCCTTGTAGGGTTCATACTCCCAACCTCCTGGTTGAGTGGCCAACTCCACTACATTATGATTTCTGTTATTGGTGATTGATTCTAAGTGCTGAGTTGAACTATCTTATCAAATTTTATTTTGTTCAATTGAAGTACATGAAATGAAGATCGCCTGTTAAATATGCCCTCCTGTGTTGTTCCTAGTGTCTTGGATTTGTAGGTTTAGCTTGATGTCTTAAATGAACTTTCAGATACAAGTGTATCACCTTATTTTCAGACAATCAGTACAAAACATTTCAAAAGTAGCATATTCATACCTTCATTTTTTATTTATTGTAGATAGAAATATGAGTTTAGTGCTGGGTAAATCGATTATGACTTGATTTTTTTAACCTAATTGATGCATTTGTCAATGAGATGGCTAAATTTATCAGTATAAGTTTACAATGTCTTCTTCTAACAGGATAATGCTATGCCAGATAAGTCAGGATATTACTCAGGGTCAATAGCTAATGGTGTCACAAACCCTGCTTACATACAAACACACCGCAGCAAGAAACAAGACAGTGTTGATAAGAACTCTGACTCCTTCTTTGATGATGAAGATATCATAGAAGAGAATGATGAAGATTTTCCATTCTGGGACAGGAATCAAGACAGTGGATTAGTTAGTAGTGTAAGTGTAAAATACTTGCAACAAAAAGATGACATTTTTGTAAGTAAAACTATATGTTTCTTTAGTGATGATGTTCTGCTACTAATTCTGTAAGTTGTACTAAACCTTTTACATTTGTAACACGTTATAACCAAGTAATATACATGAATGACATGTGCCCATCAATGTGGTTTGGAACATTTTACTAATGCACTTAAGCTTAATGAGAAAACTATTTCTCTGAAGAGTAGAAATAACCACATAGTAATTGTTGTTTTCTAATAAGTAGATCTAGTTGAATGTACTAACTCTACATAATGATTTTTACCACTAAAATTATGATGTAAACATACTGAATTATTAACTTACAAGTAGTTTTATTTTGTTATGACTGAATTAATGAAGTCTCACAATTTTTTATTCAAATTATGATGATTTGCACAAAGCATGAATACATGTTTTATGATATAATTAAGATATAGTGCTACTCAACTTAATATAATTTATGTCTGCTTAAGAAGAGAAATAAATTCTGTAATTAGTTCTAAAATAGACAGTTACATTTTATTTTTATGTAGATTACTCTAGAACTACTTATTTATATGGTTTGTCCTTCATTTATCCATGAATATGTATTAATTGTTTTAATTATTATGTTACAGTATGACAGTGGTAGTATGGACATCCCTTACAGTATCAGCAAGGAACAAACAGTATTCACAGATACACCAGTGTAGTCCCAGATACCAGCATCATACTCATATCATCACATACTATCATTTACCAACATGTACATTATATAGAGAGGCTGGTCCTTTTCTGTGACAATTAATTGTAAAATAAATGTATGTCAAAATATACCCTAAATACTTGCCATTATTATATAATCAAATATCATTAGGTTATACTTATCAAGTTTTTATTTTGCATTTTTAAAACATTCGAATTAAGATGAGACTGAACATAACCTCATGTTGTGTGATCCCTAATTTACTGTATTTACATTGCTCTCTGTAAAGTCGAAGTTTTTTTCGAAGTTTAGCTTAAATTTCCTTTAATCAATATTTATATTTGAAAAGGAATGAACATTAACTTTGATAGAAGTGCTGCACATATTTTTCTCTTGCTGTGTATTGAATTGATAAAGATTTATATGCGTATTTGTTAAATGTGTTCAATATTCATTTGTAAAAACTTGGCATTTTTTTACACTGTAGTAGAAATCATTTCACAATAAATTGTGCACATTATTTCATTTCATCCTATCATGTGAACAAATATTCCTCTTAGATTACCTGCCCGTGCAAATAAAAACATAGTAGTTCCAATTTGGCTTGTCCAGAAAGTTATATGCTTTATATTAAGTTTTATAAATAAATAATTTATTTGATGTTCATCATCTTCTCTAAAATGTAGCCATTTATCTTTGCATATATTACATATGATTAGTTAATACAATCATGTATATTTTACACGATATTTATTGATTTTCATTATATATAAAGATATGTACAATTTGATAAATCACAATGAATTATATATTTGCAAAAACTGCAGAGTTTATTTTTTCATTGCACAAAACTCATTTCAGAGAATATGTTTAAAATGTTAGTTGAGTTGTAAAGAAAGTAACAAAAAACAAGCAATTCCTTATCAAACAAATACAAACCACAAGTAGAAGGAATTTCTAAAATCAGTGTAATAAATCCAACAGTTAATATTGATTTCAAGTTTGTATCATTGCCCTGAAGAATATTTGGGCCATAAAGAAAATGGTCGTATGGACAGTTTTTTGTGCCGACTAAAGTTTCCAACAACAAAATCCAAATTACAAAAATATCTGGGGACAAATAGTACCTCCAGTATGAAAGATGTTTTGAAAAAAAAAATAGTTTTACAACCTACTGACCTGATTTTCTTGATCAAGTAACAGTAAATAAGATTATTTTTTCCAGTCTTATAATAATCAGATGTATCAGATTACATCAGATAGAAACTAAATGGATAGCACTGTACTAGTAACATATGGGAGAAATTTCTTTAATGTCTATTACTTCATTTTCTCATCATCAGCAATCTTCCGGTTTTCTAATTAAGCATCTGTGTCTTGATCAGATGGACCAAGAGTCATGACAGTAGGAAGTTTTGGACTGTCTACAACAGTTGGATCACTGAACAAGGACTCCTGTAAACAAATAATACACTTTATTATAATCTAAAAACATTAAATGTCAGAATTTTACAACATTATAATAGCACAAATGATACAAAATAAATACTCAAGTCAAGCTGAATAACTGTACTCTAAACAACTGTCTGACATTTGTTTTTTATGTTGGAGATGTTAATTTAGAAAGTTGTTTGCTAAAGTAATTACAATTATGAATAAAACTGATATGAAGTACACTTTATCAATTTTCAACAAACAACAAAAAGCTTCAATACTGAGCACTTCATTTATGCCCATAATCCACGAGATAACCAAATTCTAACGTGCTTTGATAATTTGGTTGGATTGAGGAAGCAGTCACGTCAGAAGTAATGACTGAATCTGATCATATTTGTTTTGAAACTAAGACCAGTTTGATCACATAAGACTAAAGCAAGATAAAACAAATCAAAATTAAGAATATAACAAACAAGTGATTGGAGCGTTGCCATGAGATATGAATTCTACAAAACTTTCAGTATAAAAAAAACTGACAAAATAGTAATGGTTGATACAATCAGGTTGTATATGTAGGGTATGTCACATTTAACCAAACCAGCTGAATACATCACTATCATTGGGATGACTGATGAAAGACAAATATGTCACAGTTGTCAAAGCTTAAGTTCTAGATGTAAATGGCATCTTTCAAAGAGTGATGGAAACATTACCTGGTGATCAGTGTCATACAGAGGATTGTCAAAGCCTTGGTTGACTGGCTGGATGTCTGTCATCATCCCAAAATCACTGGGTTCAAGTTCTATTGGTTTCATATTCTGTGGAAAAAAGCAAACTGTGTTTTCTAATATAATGCTAACTTAACTCATTATGTGTTGGCTCATCGTGGTGTATGTCATTAATACAGCATTTTATGATAGTAAGTTTTATTGATATAAAATATTTATACATAAGAAATAAGTACATTTCTTCTCAATGAGATACAACGTTAGTAATAAGAACAAGACAAATTATGATAAAATCAAGATAAAATATCCCAGAGAAAGAATACATATTAATGTTAGGCATAAAAAAAATCTGCTAAATATTCATACCTCCATAGGTACAGAACCGTATATAGGATTCTCAAATCCTTGTGAGGTACTAGCACTGACACTACTAACACCACTATCATGTGAGCCCCAGCTGTAACCTATAGATGGTGGTACTGAGACTTGAGGTTTTCGTTTCTGACTCAAGTTGAAGTTGTTGAACTTATTAAAAACATTTGCTGTGAAGCCTGTCCCATCATCTGTGTTGCTGCAATGTAACCATAACTTTAACAGAAGTATTAAAATTTCTGAACATCAATCACACAAAAATTGGCAAATTAGAAATCCAAATTAATCATTTTTATTAGTAACATCCACTTTTGATAAACTCAGATATACAGGTTTGCTCAAGTTGTTTACATAATACTTGATACTTGATAATACTCTACTAATTAAAATCATTTTTCACTCCCTTGAGAATTTCTGTATTTACCAATAAACTTTGACAAATGATATGTTAAACAAAAATGAACATACTGAACAATGACCCAAATCAAAACATAATAGTGACATTTGGGTTAATATACATGTAATTCAATTTGGTTGACAAGACAAATCACCTGTTTCTGTTTCTGAAGTATAGATAACCCACACCTAAGGCTACAACCACAGCAATTATAACTCCCATAGTTATACCAGCCACTGATCCACCACCCATAGATCTTTTACGGCCTGAAAAATAAGAACATGAATGACAGTAATTTAGTGCTATTGTAAAGGCTTTGATCAATCTAGCCACAGTGTAAAAGACAGAATTCCCATACAAATGAAGTGCAATTTATCAGATTTTTCAAAGATGACTTCTAAATCTATATGTCAATGAACACAATTAATACAAAAAGTCACAAAACAACTGTTGTGTATTTAACTCTCTGCCAATCATGTTAATACTATGCTATTTATACTGATAAGCCACACCTACTTGTGAACACCCCCTTTCAGAAATAAACTAGCCACTCAGCTAGAAGGTATTCTTTAGTTCTAGGAACCCGAAACACAACAACAACAACAACAAACACAACATTTAATATGAAATTTGTTCTGAAGTACAATTTTTGAAGTACTAGAAATCTTTCTTATCCTAATAAAGACTTCAACTGACCTGTTATTGTACTAAAATATCTACATAAAAAACAGAAACAAGTTTCAGATGAAGTAATATGATGTCAAGGTGTACAGAGAAAAGTCAGACAATAGATCAGTATGACAAATTTACCTGTACCTACCAGTACTGTACCTACAAACATACCTGTATGAGCACTTGTACTGCCACCATGTGATGAGGATCCACCACCAGCTGTTGTCTGAGCTTTCACTTCTGTAATACCATACTTCATACCTCCATTCTGTACATCTGTAATATTTACATGTATCAGTCATACTCGGTACTTTCAGTGGTTGCTAACACAAATCATTGCCAAAAAGATATTTTGAAGATATGACGATTTTATTTTTGAGTAATTAAGAAAGGGAATTGACAAAAAAATGACACTTGATCTTTTCATTTTGGTTACCATAGCAACAACCAAATCTGAATGATTCCTGGTAATAACATCAACATATGACAGAATCAAATAATTCAACAAACAAGACAAACCACAGACATACTCCCTGGAACTGTCTGCTGTCAAAGCAAACCTAACAGAATAAAACATAGTCAAAACATAGCATATAAGAAACACCTACCTGATTTTAAATCAGCAAATATTTCCATAGCAACCTTAGAACTTTGTTGGCCGTCATCATCTTGCAAAACAATCTGTATCTTACCATCAAATCTTTTAGAAACTATGTACTTTACATTCTTGTAATCCTCCTGTAGTGTAAAATCACACAAAACTTAACTTATACATTAAATATTGCAAGAAATACAAGTTGTCTACTATCCATCCTAAATGAACAGTTATTATGAAAATGTCTCACTGCGGATAAAATTTAAACCAATCAACCAGAGATCAAGAGTTTTACGTCTAGAATACCATATACAACATAAATGCAGAACAATTTATTCAGACAAAGCACATGTATTGTCTTGGTACAGAACATTTCTCACAAGAGCATACATGACAAAAAGGCACAAAAAATAAGATCATAACTTAACCAAAAAACGTGTGTGTAAAATATCAATTCTCAACCATATACAAAGAATAATTAAGAGGAAAACAATTTTCCAACAGCTTATAAAAGGTATTTTCATGTACCTTTCCATCTAGAAAGTTTCTCTGTACACCAGTCTTCAATGTGTCAAAATTAAAACCTACACCATAACTGACATTCATCATTCCACCTGTAATATATAAATACAATAAACACTTATAACCTTAGCTGAGAAGTTAAGTATAGTGATCATTTGACAAATATAACTGACTCCAATCTCTGGATAACCAGTCAGTGGTGTAGTTCCTGGGTATGTATAATGTATCTGCTAAGAAAATTAGTTATTTAGTAGACACCGTCCATGTACTCATAACAACAGTTAATGTAATCAATATATAAACATACAATCCCATTTTGTGTCTGTTAATAGACAACTCCTATATGGGTCTTTTCAAAAACACAGGAATTACAATAAGCAAACAGAAATAACAACAAACTGATAATATTGTTAAGAAGTAAGCCATGACAATATGATACATCAATGTTCACACATACAGACATTAACTCACCACATATATCACAACAGTGTCCCACAGGTCGTATGATGTTTTTACATCTTGGTCTTCTACACCTTCTACTCTGAATTTGACAAACTGCTTGAAATATCTATAACAACATAAATTAATAAGGTAAGTTGCAGGGTCAGGTATATAACAGTATACAATGATACTGTACACTGGTAAAAAGGTTTTATCATAACTAATCACTACAAGAAATAGAATTTGGTCCTATTCAAACCAATCAATCAATATGACTGAAACAATTCATTAATTTGACCCAATAACCAACATTGTTGATAAATGATGTTTTGCAATTAAGCAGACTGGTGCAGATATTGAGTTTGATATATGAATGAAACCTACTACTACTGACTCTAATTATTCAGACAGGTTGCTCATGCTGCTGCAGACTCCCATACACATGTACAATGTCATTTTTTAAACTATCATTGAAGCTTCTAACATGATTACAACACAATTATCTAATACAGTACACAAAAACTAAGTCTAGTCTATACTTCAGAGATTAATCAGTGACTAATCATTTATCACTTTATAACAAAACATTTTGAGCACTAACTGACATTTGCGATTCACAACACATTAAAAAAAAATATGTATAATTACCTGCCCCTGATCATTGCCACATCCACAACCAGTGGGATCATTACATCTCTGTCTTAATATATTAACAGAAGACCTGGAACCTGAAGACGGAGCAGGAAATATGTCACGTCCATTTTCCGTTGCTAGGAAGTCACGAAATGATGTTGTACTGTAAGCCTATAAAAAAATAAACATATGCAAAATATGTATTAAGTATAACCTTATCACATGAATGTTGTTTTCTTGTTGTTCAGCAAATTGCATTTTTCTTAAGACATGATAACAAACTGATGTATAAGGTTAAGTATCTTTTAGATGCACAGCAGATGTAAATGAATAAAAAGTATTTTCTTTCTATGTAACTTAAGATTTTCAAAATAAGCAGAGCAACATCGAACAAATGCTGAGGAGACAAAAATATCAACATGGCTAAAATCATCAATTTTGTCAGTTTTTACCATTTCAGCCACAAAGCTAGACACGCAACAAACTATAGTCTAGCCAAACATGTAACAAACTATAGTACAGCCAAACATGTAACAAACTATTGTCTGGCCAAACATGTAACAAACTATTGTCCAGCCAAACATGTAACAAAATATTGTCCAGCCAAACATGTAACAAACTATTGTCCAGCCAAACATGTAACAAACTATGGTCTAGCCAAACATGTAACAAACTATAGCATGTAACAAACTATAGTACAGCCAAACATGTAACAAACTATTGTCTGGCCACACATATAACAAACTATTGTCTAGCCAAACATGTAACAAACTATTGTCCAGCCAAACATGTAACAAACTATTGTCCAGCCAAACATGTAACAAACTATAGTCTAGCCAAACATGTAACAAACTATTGTCCAGCCAAACATGTAACAAACTATAGTATAGCCAAACATGTAACAAACTGTTGTCTAGCCAAACATGTGACAAACTATTGTCCAGCCAAACATGTAACAAACTATAGTCTAGCCAAACATGTAACAAACAATTGTCCAGCCAAACATGTAACAAACTATTGTCCAGCCAAACATGAAACAAATTATTGTCCAGCCAAACATGTAACAAACTACTGTCCAGCCAAACATGTAACAAACTATAGTAAAGCCAAACATGTAACAAACTGTTGTCTAGCCAAACATGTAACAAACTGTTGTCAAAATTCACCTTTCCAGAGACTTTCATTGTATTAACTTCAATATTCAAATTAGATCCAAGGTTGACATAATATGAACTTCCAGTAGGAAATACCACATGATCTGTTTTACAAGGTATTTTTTCACTATCTAGGAGAGAAATGGATTTACAAGATCCTTGTTCTGTATCAGTAGGACACCAGTTAGCAGGATCCATCCAATCAGCAGGGTGACTTGCATTGAACGTTATGTCTGTAATAAGTAGAGAAATACATATAACCAATTCTCAAGTCTTTATTGTTTTCCTGTAATACATTTCATAACCATATGATTATTAATCAGATTACCACATGAAGTACCATTTATTTGTTTATAAGTAGAAATGTATAAGAAGATCAATAATAGGACTTCTGCATAGTAGCATTTATCTATTTAAAAAATGAAAGCAAATTCAAACAAGTCATTTAAATGCAAGCAAACCTATACAAGTCAAGTACATTTATAATAAAACTGACAGGGCAGTAGTAACAATTATTAAGAGGTAAGGAAATTACAACAAGCACTGAGTTTCTCACCCAATCCAGAGTCCAGACAGGCAGCACTATGATCCGGATCATTAGTAAAAGCTAAAGTAGCATAACTTCCAAATACAAGTTCTCCATCTCTGGGTAATACCTGTCAATATTAATTGATTTCAAAAGATGATAACGTAAACAAAGAAAATGGTTAACACTAACAATGATTTCAATACCCCAAAATGAAAGTAAAATGACTGTCAAAATAACAAGTATACAGACTTCCTGCTGACACAAATAATTACTTCATTTTAGCCACATTTGATTTTGTTCATTTGATTGCATAAAGGAAGGCGAGACTAGGAAAATAATGTTTTACTGTTTTAGGCTTAGGATGGGATCAATTAAATTAAGCAAGAACAAATAATAATAATTCTTGTATTAAATGGACCCCTAGTACAATTATACACGTTATTTGGTAACTACAATAATGCCTGTTTGTTCTTTATCACAATCTCATTTATATAAATGACTACCTTTTATCATAATTTCAAATTTGAAGGATAGAAATGAATAAAAAGCTAATTTTAATCTTAATACATCAATTACTTGTTGTGATTAAAATTCAAAGGCACTGAAGGCACTAAATGCTTATCAAATAAGCATTATTTGTATAAATCTGTAACAAGCTATATAACATCACTCACCAACTCTTGTATGGTTGTATTAAGCTGCATAAACACAACTGGTCCATCATCAGGTAGTATCAATCTATCATTACCACACGGCAAGTTACCACGGTCCCAATTAGAAGGATTATTAAAATCAGTATTCTTCAACCATTTATTGAAAAGACCCACACTTGGTCTGACTGAAATTAGCATAATATACAGCAAACAACATGATACAGCTCATAAACTGGAGAGTCATATTGCGTAAAAAATATTTTTGCCATGATATCAAATAAAATATAAAAATAACAAAAATAATAAAGGTGACAATCATTGAATTTATCGATTCCCGATCAGATTTCACCATTTATTCCAAAAGCAAGTATAGTTTCAAATTACAGAACATTGACCCTATGTGTAATCAAATTGAGAAATACACTTAATACAAGTCTGTACCAGAGCCAAACAAAATTATGAAAACAATTGCACCCCTTTATTAAGTAATGTATGCTAATAAATACTCACCTAAAAACAACATGTAAATCAGTACAACATCCTTCATATTTCCTGTTAAAATTTCACAGAATTGTCACTACACATCTAAGTAATCCTCCTTACTAAAGCTAAACAACTGACAAATTGATTAATTAGGTAAAATCTAATAAAAATCTTATCAAGAGCGGCTCTACAACTCACACAGTACCATTTAGTATCAGGTATCTTATGATAGTTGAAACAAATCTTGTATCTTCCTAACTTGATTATAAATGTTAATTACAATACAGGCCTAATTTAGATAAGCCAAGATATTGAATATTCAACCATACTGCTCAAGAACGTTAGTGACTATACAAGGTACATTCTTGAGGTTGTACCTGTTAACATACTAAAATATTAACTTTTTTCTACTTCCATTAGTTAATATCTATGCCAGCATATATTCTGCACATTTTTGGAACAGATTTATTTCTTAAAGTCCAGCTAGCTTACAGAAGGTTGGAGGTTCTACCAAGATGTACACCAGCGGTCTTCCTCCTTTGTTAGAACAGACCAAGCCCCTAAATGACCCTGGCTGTTGGCTGTTCTTCCAGTGAAAAAAAAACAACAAAACCTATCTTACTTTCCATACATAAGTCATGTTTTAACATGTCATTTTTTTACAACAGAAGATGAACAGTATGAACAACAGAATGAAGAACAATTACATATTCAACATATCTAGAACTTCATTCAACTAAAACATAAATGATTGTATAATTATGTTCATTTCTGAAAAAAATAATTTCATAAATCAAATCAACATGATAAGTGAACATAAACATTGTACAAATCAACATGATAAGTGAACATAAACATTGTACAAATCAACATGGTACGTAGTAATAAACATTGCACAAATAAACACGGAAACAACAAATATAGATATTAAGTTAACATTTTAATCAAGTTTACAGATTAGAACAAAAAATGGAACCAAACTTTGTCCACATAATATCACAAAAAAATTAACTTATATCACCTGAATATTGAAAAACAGAACTTACAATATAATATCTCAGAAGACATAAAGGTTCTACATACATATACAGCATGTGTAATTTAAAGACTGACAATAAAACCTTACTTAGTGACTATTTCCATTGTAAGAACTGCATCAATACAACATCCATTCTTCAGAGTGGTTGCTTAGTATTTCCTCCACTTTTAACTTGATAATAAGATAAAAATATCATGACATTTGTTTGGTCTGAAATGTAGTCTTAACATTGAGGTTTTACGTTAGTCAAAAATGGTTCTTCTTAAATGACTAGAAGCATATTTCAATAATGTTTAAAAAAAGCAAATTTAACTTTAACTTGACTCATTGTTATGTTGAACATGTAACATTGACTAAGATCATAATTATTATTGTTTTGACATGATACACAAAACATGTATTTCATGTGGTGACTATTAACCAAACAACACAGAACAGGTAATTAAATAACTGCATCAAAAGTATCGGAGTATAACAGTTTGTATAGTTACACCATATCTGATAACAACCAGTGAACGAGAGACACAAAAATAAATCTTTGAATCAAAATAAACTATACTCATAAAGGACATATTTTGTCTCTGTATTGTATGGCTTTTGTTCCTTGTTTTACTGGTTTTTTTTGCAGTATACATTGATTCATAAACACTTTATTTAACAAAGCAGAACTTAAATTTAAACATGAAGACATAAAATAATTAAGAATTATTATTCTTTGAAATAAACAAAATTCATATTTTTATATTCATTAGGTAAGTAAGACTGTAACATATAGAACCTGAATATAGTAGGTACTCAATGCAGTTTTAGCCCCCATCAAACATCACAAATCACTGCTTGGAATACATTTATTCAAATAAATCCAATAAATGGACAACTTTAAATGATTCAGTAGTTAAATGTGTCTATGGATCATACAATATACAATATACAGAGATGGCTTTATCAGATTTTATCACTATCATCAGTGAGATTTGGCATAACTTTCACATTTTCAGTTTGTTTATCACCATGACTATCGTCAACATCACATTCTGGTTCATCATCTAGATATGTGCCATCAGTTTTAGAATTCAATTCAGTCAGACTTGTTTCATCGTGTGACTGATTCCTGCTTGCTGGGTCAGTATTAGGAGTGCAAGTTACTTTCAAACCTGTGTTAATATTAACATGGTGAGACCTTCTATGACTGCTTTCAGCATTATGTGATTTTTTCCCACTTTTGCAGGCTGGACACTGGAAATTATTGTTTTCACCAGCAAAGTAACAAATGTTACATCTCTGAAATACAAAAAGTATTATAACTGAATGAAATTAGCATTAAAACATAAGTACAGCAGTTTCATTGTGATACACAGTAGAATATGGTTATGAGTTACCATGTGTCACTATCAGAATACAAAATAAATTCTCACAATATAATCAGTACAATGACTTATGCATTACATGCATACTTACCTTACAATGAGCATTTCTATGGTCAGTACATCTTCCACATTTAATGCAATGATTCCTGGGTTTAATCTGTTCATTACAAGCTTGTGCTACAAACATTAAATACCATTCATTCATAATTGCAAAAGTAAGAAACCAGTAATCTGAATAGAGCATGTTTTAATTATCATGACCGCTATTGATTCTTCAAAATGGTAGTAACAAATAGACATCACAGTTCAACACATTGATAAACTTTCTTATTACTTTGGATAAAAATCTAATCTGATCTAATACATTTAGAATAAAGCCCAACTAAAGATAGCAGCCACAAGAAGATAGACGTCACCTTGTGAACAAAGGAGTCAGTGGGAATCATTTAATGATAAACCAAATAGATCCTTTTCATGAATTCAGACCATTCAATAATGCCATATTGTTCATGTCTTTTGGTGGCCTTTGTGCACAGCTTTGACTATATTTGAATTACAGTAAAACCTAAAGGCCACGGCCGTGGTCCAGTGGTTAGTGAGCTGGACTTGTAACCCGGCGATCCGGGTTCGAATCCCAGTCACGGCAGGTCATACCCTTCTATGAAAATTTGACAAGAATGTTGATTTTCCTCCATATGTGGAGAAGTTGCTGGCTCCTTGTGTAAGGGTAAGTTGGTACTGGTTAGTATACAGCCCAGGAAAACTGGTTAAGTGAACCGGTCACCGTATATAAGTGAAAAATTGTTGAAAAACGGCGTTAAGCCCAAGTGACAATAAATAAAACCTAAAATAGCAACCATCTAAACAACCAATTTTCAGACCTGCTTCCAGTAACTCCCCTATAATTCAATTTGGTAACGGAATCATCTCATTATTATGACCGATTTTTTTGGGTCGGAACATGGTTTCATTATCAGTTTTATTGAAGATCACAACTAAATAATCAAGACTTAAAATACACGTACCAAAGCACCAGGAATATTTATACTGTGTGGGACAGTAAGGACACTGAACCAAGCCTGGTATACAGTTAAACAAGAGAAGTTTTATCTTACAACATTCCAGAGTAATTTGTGTCTTCAAGTAATAATCCAACCTTCTGATCTAAAAGGGGAACAAACAACAAACTCTATGTGGAGTTACTGCTAGAAAACTCAATAGAGATAAAAATATCACTGTAACAGAAAAGTGCTAAACTGCATGCATAGACAATGAATCGTTTAAAGTAACCATTTAAGTTCTATCACTTGTCTCAAATGGATGTTTATTTAGCAGAAAGACACTGTAAATGGTTCAAAATTACATGAAAATATGCATTTATTGATCATCAATACATACATTTTATTTCAAGCAACAAAGATTGCTATTCAAAGTCACTATCACATTAACTTACATAAGAAACGTTCGTACATACACACCTGATATATATTCTCCATGAGACAAGGATCAGTTCTAGCTCTGTCTGCAGGAAGTCCTAGTTGATGGAGGATATTGAGTGGGTTACGACAGTTCTCACAGGAACATAATCCTTCTGTACACGTTGTACCTTTCACACAACACTGACACGATCTGGTAGAACAACCATTTGTACAGCAACATGAGATAGTCTGGGTCACTATATGATGTTCATCTGGTACATAAACTGACTCTACAATCCATAAACATAGCATGAAGGTATAACCTCTGTTAGAGTAAGATGCCATATTAGTGCTAAGAAAATATTTCATGTAAAACCCATAAACAGGACCAAGCTACAAAATCAAGAGACAAAATCTCACATTATACTTCATCGAACAATTGACAAATTTTCAATCAATACAATTTGTATATGGCTGAAAATATATTCTGTGTCAGAGTACAATAGGAATTACTGGTAGATGCAAAATCTGGTAAGCTATTTAATTCAAATTTTCAGATAAACATGACTACCAAAATATAACAGATGTCTTTCAAAAACAGGAAATTGTACAGATACATTTAAACTCCTTCAAGATAAGGAAATGCAGGCAATCCAACATAAATGTCAAATACCATTCTGGAAAAAAAGAAGACATATTTCTCACCACAATTTTTGTCATTCATGTTTTCAACAGGTAGATGAACAGATGGATCCAGCAGTTTACTTTGTATGTTTCTGGTCGCTGGTTTCAGGGACTTGGCTGGATCTTCTACCAAGGCAGAATTGAGGAGAGTTTCAAATCTTTGATCAAATTGTCTTAATTCTGTCTTGATTTTGTCCTCATGGTTCTGCCTGAATTGAATCTACAAAAGAATTTTCAATTTTCAAATGATCTTATTTGATGTTGTGATCCTGGCTTGAATTAAGGATAAATGTGTTCTTTTGGTTCTTTTGCTGTTTTTTTTCTCTGGGGTTTAATGTCGCATCAACAGCAAGGGTTATTTAGCAACTTTCTGGCTTTATCAGGGGTGGAAGAACCCAGGTATAAACCTATGGAAGAGAAACATAAACAATAAGCTAACAAGAATGATCATAGCAGCCAGATGTCATTCACCTGAGTAATACTTACCAGCCTCTCACTAGAGACTGATATTGTATATTCAAAATGATGCCTGTATGGCAACAATCCAATGCTAATATTGACAAAAAAAATCATGATAAATGTCTTAAGAAATCCGCTCACAAAATGTTACCCAACAATGGACTTACGTAGTGATACGGAACAGTAGCAAGCTGACCCTGCGTTATATCAATGCACACTTTCTGGCTATACAAAGGTAATTTTGTCAAATATGTTGTCTTTTTTGTAGTACTTTTCTTTCCTAGGTAAATCTTTGGAGTTTGATTGACTTCCAGTCTCATGTCTGAAATTTAACGAGGATGAGAACATACCAGTCAACAAACAAAAGATTACACATGGTATTCTAAGATAACCATCTCTAAGAAGTACAACAAACACTAAAAAATGTACAAACCAACAGAATTGTTACACAAAACTGGCAATACCTTATTTTACTGTGTATAAGATGCACATTTTTTCCTCTAGAAATATATGAAAAGTTGGGGTGTGTCTTATAGTAAAATACAGTAATACCGCATAAGTTTATTCTACAGTGAACTAAACAACTCTCATTACTGAAGCTGAACTTTCCAAATACGGATTCTGATTATTTCACAACAACAATCAATCCAGAACAAAGTTTACAATTCAAAAGCCAAATGCAAGTACATTATACCAGTATACCCACCTTTCTTAAATAACCAAAGTCCAACAATAGAAGAAAATGGTATCTCAATACACACCATATCTTCACAATCTTTCAAAGCATCAACAGGGCCATCCAACTGGAACTCATACACAAATCTCCTAACATGAATATTGGTACATGTTATACTTCTAATAATACATCTATCTTTTTTATTGGGTTCAACACTGTTTTTCAAAATTTTCAGTTATATATGGTGGTTCGGTTTCCTGAACTGTATTCTATCCACAAGGAGCTGACAACTTCACTACATACGGATGAAAATCAACTATTTTGTCAAACATTCATAGAAGGGTATGACCTGCTGCAACCTGGATTTGAAGCCAGACCACCAGGTTACAAAGCCAGTGCATTAACCAGTGGACTACTGTTGTTGAAGTATAATAATACATCTAATTATCCAATTATTTAAGATAACCTTAGTTGACACCACACTGTGCACAGCTTACAGAAGCTGACCTAACAAATATTCTCTTAGAAATTATCAAACAAAAACCCCTTTACTTCAAACAGTAACATAAATTTAGCCGAGGTATTTTTCAAATTAATACAATGTATAACATACTTTTTGCTGAAAAGAATCTTGACTCTAGCTAATTTTTCCGTACTGACAGGATTGCACTTAAACTAGAAAGAAACAAAAACTTTCAGATTAATTTTATTTATCTCAATATCATATCAAGGTCTGAATTGAATGTTCAGATATTAAGTTTAGTAATGACTACAAGTACATTACATGATGGTTTCCACAAAAAAAATGCATACTCAAATCAGTCAGTATTTTCTTCAATTCTTTTTGGCAATTGAGGACAATCAATTAAATTGATAGAATACTAAAATATGTGTGAAATGATGTTTTCTTATTTCTACTCAAACCTTGAAGCAGTAATTTAGACAAAGCAACAAATAACTTACACTGTAATGTCATATCCTTCATGTCACTAAGCAGTGTTTTTTTCAATTTTAGGGAAAGGTGGCTGGGCCCTTAGAAAGGGGAATGGATCAACAATCACATGACAAAACATACATATACATATAATTACTAATAGGTAATAACTTGATGGTTATAGACAAAGAGCTAACCTACAGACAAATTTGATTATTTTTTTACCGCAAATGTCTTCAAGAAAAATAAAATCAACTGAAGGGGAATTTTATATGAATTTAGGGGAAACAAACATGCTTTTCAGACAGGGAATGGGGCCAATAAATTACATAAGCATACCAACCATGTATGTGCCAATTTGGAGAATAGAAAACATAAAATGTTTTGCTTTAAATGTTTTCCGTGAGTCACAATAAAATCCTCGCAGAGGAGTAGGCTGATAAGTAGTCAATCCTCCTGAAATTAATTAACAAATATACATCCCAATTAATAAGTTAATTAACAAATATACATCCCAATTAATAAGTTAATTAACAAATATACATCCCAATTAATAAATTAATTAGCAAATATACATCCCAATGAATTAATTAATTAACAAATATACACCCCAAATTAATAAGTTAATTAACAAATATACATCCCAATTAATAAGTTAATTAACAAATATACATCCCAATTAATAAGTTACTAAATCAACAATTAACCATTTAACCAATTTACCTGCAAATATCATTAATATCATTACAAACAATTCAGTAAAACAACAACATGTATTTATCATAATCATATAATTGCATCTAACACCATAATTATAAATTTGTTTCAAAGCAGATTTTTATTATTTTACATTACAATATTTTACAATATTCCTGGTTGGGGTCAAACTTACTTTTTTGAGATTGCACAGTAGATGTATATTTATTGCCTTGTATGGACATATTTAGATATTCATCGAGGGTAATAGGATGAGCAACCAAAGGATCCTCAGCATCAGTAACAGGGGCAGATAAATCTTGGTTAACACAATCACGAGTATTGTCCGGTTTCCTAACACTATCTTGCGCAGTATTATTGTTGACATAATCAGTAGGTACAGTCACTGTAGAAACCACTGCATCAGAAACACTTGGTGTTGGTAATCCTATGCTATACCTTTCATAAAATACCAAAATAAAATATTTTACATTAATCAACACAATACATAAACAGGCAGTGCTCTGTTTTATTTATAATATGATTTCAACTAAATTTTTTGTACTTGAAAAAAACAGTCTTAAGAGTTATTACTAAAAATGGTTTCACACTCTCAGATACTACTTTATGAGTTCATGCGCAAACTAAACAAAATTCCTGATGAAAACTTATTCAATACTCATATATAATATGATAATGTGTAAAATACGAAGTAATAATAAAAATAATAATGCATTGTAACATCCAATTAAAGTTTAAATGGTGCTTAACAAAGTAATGTTTATATGAACACAGAAAAATAATATATCAAGCATCAGTGGAAAATTGTATGAAATTGGGAATCCACAGGTCTGATTAGACAGACTGATCAACAAGACAAACAATAAAATCTGGAATATAATTCACTTAACCAAATCATGAATATCCATAGTGAATGAAACAAAAGACCTATCATTACATTAAATCATATATTGTCAGCAAAAAATAACTGTTTACAAAATATTAACCAACCTGCATAAGTATGTGTTTGGAATTCTCTGTCCATTTGCAGCAATACTGAAGTTATTTGTCACCAATGGTCTGATAGGATACTGCACTGGGTTGGTATACAGAGGCAAAGGATACTGGTTCATGTTTACTTTTGGAGCTGTTGGCACAGTGACTGGCACAGCACTGTATAAACCAGTTGCTGAAGTGAACTTCACCTCACTAGGTATCGCAGCAATTCCACCTGAAGGCACATTGATATTACTAGAGTACAGATTTGAATGTTGATTTAATATTGGATCACTTCCTCCAGTTAAAACGGAGATATTGTGTTGGGAGTTCCATCCATTGTCAAACACAGTACTAAACATACTCTGTGGTGGTACAGTCTTAACATTGGCCATTGCAGCAAATATGGAGTTCATATAAGGAACAAGCATTCCATGACTATAAGCTAATGTAGGACCAGTCACCGTGTTAAGAAAACTTGAGACAGCAGGCTGTGGTTCACCATACAGAGGAGTCTTGGGTAGAATAGTTTTTGTCCTTGGGGTTCCCTTTTCCCCTTGTTTCTTGCTTAAATCTAAGGCATTACAGAATGAAGTCACTGGAGAAGTAGACTGGTTTGTTTTTAAGTAAATCTCAGTGAAATACTTGTTTTGTACTTTTGCAAATGTTTCAGACGTAGCAGATAATTCTTTATCAATAGTATTGTTAGGTTCATCATTTGAGTGGCAGTCTAAGTCCTCAACACATCTTCCATCAGTTACATTAATCACTGTAGCATCAGATGGAGTCTCAATCCTTTTAGTACATTCAGTTGTTCCCTTTTTCCCAATTAATCTGTCCTTTATTTTGTCATGCAGTTTATCTGATATACTACTTTTAACTGAATGTTGCATACCTTTGTTTGCTTCATCAGAATGATGGACGGTCTTGTGATGTTTTACACAAAATTCAGGAATTAAATTGTTATTAGAGTCTTTTTCATTATGTCTTTCATTCTCTTTATCTAATTCATGTACAGGGTTTTCTCCAGCAGGTGTTATAGACTCAATTTTGGAATTTTTCGCAGGCTGGAAGACCTCAGCTCTGGCAAATTCTAATGTATGCATATTTGATGTTTGTTTCAACCTGTCATGTAGCAGATTTGTGTTCATAGAGTCCTGAACAGCTGAATCAGAATTCATCACTGAATTGCTTGAATTAAAATGTTGGATATTAGCAGGATAGGAAGTTGCAATATTCACCGAATTTGATGAGAAGTATGGATTCAGATTTGACTCAAAGTTAGGATGCAGTGGTCTGGGACGAGCAAGACCCACAGATGAGTATGGTTGATGAGAAACAAAATTGACAACACCTTGGTTGTCCAAAAAGTTCACTGGACTAGAAAAATCTAATCTATAAGCTGCTTGATAGTGTCTGTACTCCATATTCTGACTGTTCTGCTGGTTTTTGTTACAACTTCCTGCATTCTGAGTGTAATGGTTTGTAGAATTAAATCTACCAATACCATTATAATAATAACTGCCAGGCATATATGACTGCTGTTGCTGAGTGAGCAAAGATGAAGTGTTTGCAGTATTGGGATGTCCATCTACTCTGGTTGAATACATCACTTCTTGCTGATCACTTTCATAATTATTAGTAACATTAACAGACTGAGAATAAGAAGGCATATGAGATGTTTGGAACGGAGTAACTACACATCTAGGTTTAATCCATTGTGAATTTTGGTCCTGATCTCGGTAAGTACCCTGTAAGTCATGGGATGAACTAACTGCTCTCCAAGTTGAGATATCTGGTGGTGGACCTTGATTTATTATGCTTGTAATGGCTGCATCAGATATAGGACATTTTGAAACATGGTCATCAATACCTGAGTCCATTGATTTTCTCTTCGTACCTCTTAATCCACCATTATCTTCAACATCATTATTATTAAGATCAGTTTCAATGTAAGGTACTGGATTTTCATTCATATCTTTCAAACATTTCATACCATAGTGCATATCCATCGAGTTTGAGTCTTCAAACATTACTGGGTCAGGAGTATTTAAAGTTGAACTAGATCTTGATGAAAACAAACTGTGTCTGGAATAAAGCCTCTGATATTCTGCAGTATGGTCTTTCCCATAGATTTCTGTTGGACTCATATGAGACAAACAAAATAACTCTGGGGATATACGATCTGATTCTGAATCAGTGGTAGACAGATCCATGTTGAATGTGTTTGTTGTTGAATCAGTAGAAATGAGACCAATGTTGCAAACAGGTTTATTCAAGTCAGCTATTGATGAGTCTACCCTAAAGGATTTTGAAGCTGAATTATTTGTGTCGAGTTCTGAGCTGAATGAGCCAACTGCTGAATCATTTGTGGGTAAAACCATGTGGAAAGCGCTTGCATCTGAATCATATGTATGCAGTTCACCTTTGAAAAAATCTAAATCAGTTGGAGGTTGATCCGTGTTAATGTCGCTTGTAGTTGGCTTACTTGGTGGTGGTTCATCCATGTTTAAGGCATTTATAGCCAGATTTTCATCAACACCTTTATTATTATTTAAGTCATTATTAGAGTTAACAGAAAAATTAGCAAACTCCCTAAGATTTGAGGCATAACTGGAAGCCCTATATAAGTCTGACTCATTTTTACTCTCATGAGTAGGTTTTGCAAATGAATCCAAGTGTTCAGTAGTAGGGGAATCAACAATCTCGTCATATGAGTCCACATCAGATCCAACTGAAGTACTTGTACTGAGACTATCCATTGTGCTGCTGCTTTCATCACATTTTGAAATATCAGTATCTTTCTCCACTAAATCCACTTTACTAACAGGCATTGATTCATAATCTTTACATTCTTTACCTTCATCATTCTGTTTACATGACTCAGAGTCCAAGTTGGACTTAAGAACAAAGTTGAGAAAGTTCTCATCTTCTTCATCAGTTGATAAGAAAGTTTCAGTTCTGTCAACAGAATCTGATCTGTCAGCATGTACGTTCTTTCCAGAGGTGCAATCCTTCTCAATACCATTTGTTGCATCCACTACAATATTAAAGCAATCAAATAAGTAAAACATATGAACTTTTCTAATAATAAAGACAGAAGAAGTACAAACTTGAAGACAGTGCTGTATTCGAAAAAGAGCTTCAAGTTAGCTCTTTCAACCCTTATCAAGTCTTTCTATATAAGCGACTCTGTCCCTATGGAGCAACCAGTCCTACCCAGGCGATTGGAGCAATAATCAAGCGATCTTTCATTACAAACATGCATACACATATTCAGTAAAAATATATTATGTCGATTTATTGAATAAAAGCAGTTAAATCAGCCCTAAGTCCAATTGACCCAAAAAGTCAAATCAGCCCCAAGTCAAATTGGCCCAACGTCAGATTGGCCCAAAAATCCAATCAGCCTCAAACCAAATCAGTCCCAGTATTCAGTTCTATATTTATACTTATTTCTCATATTTAAATATGATCACTGATTATGGAAAGAGCAAAAAGAAGATATGTTTATTTATCGTAAATCATTACTTTTTAATTTGGAATGGCGGCTGCACTAGAAGCTGGTTACATCCTCTGCATACAAATCACAGTTCTGTTTTACCATGCAGAAACTTGATGATATTGTGCCTGTGAGATGCCTGGAAAAAGTAAACAATTTACGTGACATTCTTACATGATGGTTTATTAGAAATATTACAATTACAAATTACAACTTACAGATTCCCTAGATTTATAAGTACACCTGTTAATCACCAATAATGATAATATAAAATCTGTAAATTAATTAGTGACACAACATTCTAACATGAAAGTTTAACATATAATGAAATATTTAAAGTTTCCCATGCTAGAAAAGTATTCCTGTTTTGCACCAATAATGCAATGTCTCCTAACAATTAATATACACAATATATATTCTATCCCACCAATCATTGTCACAAAATGCTCTTTACTTGCAAAAATATTAATAAAGAGTAAACTTTACAATACTCAGGAAAAAAAGGAAAATGCTTTAATTATTACTCAGCATGAATTGCCATTATCAGATGCAAATCTATTCTGTTGTATTTTTATAACTTTTTGAAGAAACATCCTAACTGTCAATGCATAAAATAAGATTTGACAAAAACTGCCATTTGACAAAACATCTGTAAAATTAATAAAAAACTGTGGTCTCATGTACATATTAATGACAAAATATAAAAGGGAATGCATTTAGAATAGCATAACCTGAATTTCAGACACTATCAAGACATAAAAAATACATTTGCAGGGCTTTCATTTGATCCTTAAAACAGCATTTGGACTCTTGAAATCAGCAAAGTAAAGCCTTCTTCTCATGAAAATTTGTACTAAAAGGTCAAATTTACAATAAAATTGGAAGGAAATTTTGTTGATTCTTCAAATTATGATCAGCTAATGGTCGCTTTTGATGTCTAGTGAAAACTCTGAAATTATGAGAAATCAACTTTGGCAACCAAAATTGTGACTTACTTGTGTTGCACTAGCAATACCGACATTTGTCACACAAGTCACAAGTGATAGCCTCCAGCTGGTCATGCATAAGTGAACCCAGATCTTTACAGTTGTGAGTTATTGTCACAAATTTGATTAAACTTAACACAAAATGCAGTTAAAACATAATCACGGCAACGAAACACAAATTTATTACAAATCAACACATTAAACTAATCACTCATTTTAGAATTCATTTTTTACAAACATTTCCAGAAATTCAAGAGTTTGTAAAGATAAACCACTGGCATTAAGAAAAGACAGTTATATTAAAAACTTCAAATATGATAAAAATACAATGACCTTTTTATACCAACCTGATTTACTCAGGATACCATCACTTCACCTTTATAGTTGCAGTTCAAAAACCGCTGAAATCCATTTATGTCAGTTTGTGACAAGGACTTGAAAGTATAAATAACCTTTAATTATACCCATTTGTTTATCACTCTTTTTATTGATGAACACATACCAAAGTAATTAAAAAGAAACAAAAAAATCACACTGCAATTAATGAAACACGTGTGAATTTATATTATTCTTATAACCATTCTCACTAAAGATTAATCATCAAATGGATTAACATGATTTTAATTTAATTTTGTAGATTACTTAGTCATATTTGCAAGTACTAAGTATCAATATCTATGTATCATTATTGTATTAATCTTTCTTATAATTTCAATGAAGGCTAATACTTATAAATGTGGGGGTGATATGACTTTTTATTGGCTGATTTGATTACATAAATAAATGACTTTTTCTGGGGCTGATATGACTTGGGGCTAAGTTGATTTGTTTCCAAATTTATCAACTCATAGGGTCATGACTGTGTATTCCTGCATTAGGACAAGAGTAGACTATTCAAAAAAGGTATCAGATCATTAAATTTGCAAACTTTGCTGGATAGGCATGAAGACATTAAGGTAGTAGTTTATTCTTACACTCAAATTGGTGTCTAACATCAACACTAGTAGTTATTCATACAACTCAAGAGCAAATTGAGTTGTTTCCATACGAATCATCATGGCGCGAACAGACGAAATATTTCAACATAACCACCCGAAAGTTTATTTACAAGTCACTGAAAATAATTCAACATGATCAAATGACAAAAAAGTTCTGGGATTAAGATCGCTAACATTTATAAAGCCTTACCAGTCAAATAAAAAGTCCCCTTTCCATGGTCATAGCAGAAATGTTCGTGCTCTTAGTGCGTGCGAGTCAAGTGACCGTGACAATTTGTTCATTTCGCCTAGTCACCGTTTGGAATTACTGGTCCCACGTGATGGATTCACAGTGTCGGGAACCACAGAGAACTAGCTACATGATACTCCCAATCAATCAATACCGATTATAACTGGGAAGCGCTTGCCAGGAAAACTGTGTTAAAAAGTATTATGTGCTCAGTTAAAAGATAAAAGTTTACAGATTAAAGAGTGCAAGGTTAAGATTAAAAAAAATCTAGGGAGCTAGAAAGGAGCTGTCTCCAGCCTTTCCTTGAAGATATTTAGGCTGGGACTGGACCTGACCTGGTATGGGAGACTATTCCAATGCCTTATAGTTTTGGGGAAATAGGAGCTAAGGTGATACTTGGTACGGGACTGGGGAATCAGGAAGTTCAAATTTCTAGTTGGGATGAGGTGGTTATGATCAACATGAACAAGGTTGTTCTGGATTTTGTAGAGAAGTGTAAGAGAGGAATGGAGTCTGCTGTTTTCTAGGGAGGGCCAGCAAAGATTATGTAACATTTGTGTGACACTACTTTGGAAATCAAAATTATTGCAAACATATCTAGCCGCAGCTCTTTGTACACTTTCAACTTAATAGGTTAGATGCTTCTGCCAAGGGTGCCATATTATTGAGCAGTATTCTAGTTGCGTTCTTGCTTAAATTACATATGCCGAAGTTCTGAGGTGCCTGTTTTGGGTTTTGATGTTTCTTTGGATAATTCTTAAGGGTTGTTTTGCCTTGGAGGTGATGTTATTTATATGGTGGGTCCAGTTTAGGTCTTTTGGAATAGTTATTCCAGGGTATTTAGCAGTTTCTGCTGATTTTAGTGTTTTCCATGAAGGGTGTATGGGAAGATCACAGGGATCTTTTTTCGGGTAACCCTAAGCATCTCAAACTTGTCTGGGTTGAACTCCATAGCCCAGTCTCGTTCCCAAAGTTTTTTTTTGTCATTTTATAATATGGCCGCATCTGACTGTCCTTTGACTGTCGGGTAGACTATAGTGTCATAACCCGGTCTTACTTTTAATTGTTTTTAGGCAAGTCAGTAATATATGCCAGAAACAGGCAGGGTCCAATGACTGAACCCTGTGGGGACACCCGATGACACTGGCAAATGGTCGGAGGTATGACCTTCAACCGTAACCCTTTGGCTGTGGTTGCTAAGAAATGACCGAATCCAGGTGGATAACTGTTGAATAACACCCGTGTTTTTAGTTTGAGGATTAACTTGTGATGGTCAACTTTGTCGAAGGCCTTTGAGAAATGAATCACAATGACATCCGTCTGTTGTCCATTATCTAGACTATCAAAGACTTCTTGGGAGAAACTCAGCAACTTAGTTTCGCAACTACATTTAGACCTAAAACCATGTTGATATGGACTAAGGAAACTATGCTCATCAAAGTAAGTCATCAAGTTTGAGACTATGATGTGCTCCATTAATTTGGAGGAAATGCAAGTTAGGGATATTGGTCTGTAGTTGCTGGCTTTAGATTTATTGCCCTTTTTGTATACCGGTACTATTGTTGTATTTTTCCAATCATCGGACACGATACCTGTTTCTAAGAATATATGAGGGAGGATGGGGGCTATTTCGCTGTGGAGTTCTTTAAGGACCTTGGTGATATTTGATCTGGACCTAGAGCTTTGTTGGGGTTTAGGAGTTTGTCTACTCCATCAACCGTTATTTTGATACAGGACATACTGTGGGGGGAGGATTTAATGCATGTTTGCAAATCCGTGTTTTAGGCTTAATGGCTGTGGCTGCGAGAAAACAGACTCAAACTGTTTGTTTAGAATATTTGCTTTATCCTGTGAGTAAGTTTAAATTTCACCTTCAGACTTGAGGGGTGCTACTCCACAGCTTTCAGATTTGTTATACTTAGCAAAATTGTAGAATTTTTTGTTATGACCTGGTTAGGAATCCCCGTTGAATATAAATGACTCTAAGTATGACCAATGCGAGTTTCGATTTTTTCTTTGGATGATTGCCCTTAAAGTGGGGATCGGATTTTTCTTTACAAGTTTGGCAAATAATTTTCACGTTTCCGTATTTGATTTAGTATGTCAGTTGGCCTTCTTATAGCAGTAGATTTTCCTTTTAGGTTTAGCAGGACGACCTCTATTTACGCTTAATTCATAGAAGATGATATCACGATCGGAATTCCCTAAGCTAGGGAGGGATTTGACATTAAATACCAGAAAGAGTAGATTAGGAATAAATCTAGGACATTATTATTTCTTGTGGGAATTTTAACCTTTGCTCAAGATTGAGACAGACAATATTTTCAAGGAAGTTTTTGTACAAAGCTGTAAATTTACTGGAGTTCTTGAGAGATTCTGATGGCCAGTCTATGTCGGGCATATTAAAATCACCTGCAAGCCATATAATACTGTTTTTCGGGACTTTCTGCAGGGACACCCATAACTGAGATAATGCATCTGGGTCATTTTCATGGGGCTTGTAAAATGAACCGACATAGATATTTCGGGAACCAGGTATACTCAATTTGGCCTGACAGATATTACAATCTGTTATGAGATCAGGCTGTTCCTGACTCAATAGGGTCCTTGTCACAGCTATCAGGACTCCTCCCCCTTGACTGTATGTTCTGTCATCCCTGTGTAACCTAAACTGTCTGGGAATATCTCAGCACTATGGATGTCGGACTTGAGCCAGGTTTCACTACAGCCGATTATATCAGGTTTTACCTGGTCGATCATCTGATGTAATTCAGGGACTTTATTTTTAATTGACCTACAATTTACATTAAGGACAATTATGCGTTGTTGTTTATTGATTAACACCTTTTTAGGTCTTGTACTGGCTCTAGGTTTGGGATTTAGGGTATGAACTTTTGATTTTGGGGTGGATGAGGCTTGAGGTAGGGGATGATGATCTAAGCTCCGACCAGAGGTGCCAAGGAAAGACCCAACTTGTTGAAGAGAAACATCATTTTCAATGGAATGGTTCGAAGACTCAAGGTGACAGTAGATACTTGTATCATTAAGAGAATCGAGAGAAACTCTTACGGACATAGAATAATTACAGTTGTCGCAACATAGACAATACCAGCTAAACTGGGAGTCTGGCAGTTTTTCATAAAGTGGAATTACCTATCCCTTGTCAGTCTGTATGAAACCATCGATCACAGTTGTCACACAGGATGGCTTTCTGCCTCCAAGATACTTCCTGATCGCACTTGCCACAGGGGTACTGGGGTGTGTTACTTACTGGTCCAGGGTTTAGCTCAATGTCTGAAGACTGTTTGGCCAACAAACAGAACAATTGAGATAAGATTTTACGAGAAGAATTCATTAAATAACGGTTATCCCTTCACATGACAGCAATAATGAAATGACTATTAGACGATCGTGGCAAAGAAGGAATTACTGTACTACTGTATAATAATAAAAAGGGGAAAACACATGCAATAAATCTACATTTTTTATTAAAGTTTAAAGTAGGTTTTCTTGGACGATAATGGTCCGACAAATAATAAAAAGGTTTGAAAATCAAATTTGCTTCCACAACACGATCCATTAATACATGTTCATAATCACTAATCTAAATAATGAAGCTGAGTGCGCTTTAAAATAAGTGTCTTTTGGTCATTTTTTACAATGCTTTGACAGACTTGATATATACGAATCATACGTAACAACTTGACGCCGTCAGCCTGCTATTTCTGAACTTATTTCTTTATGTAGATCGACTGGAAGTATTGTCAATCCCAAGATTTGATGAATTTATTTGGTATCTTCCAAAAATTTAGTTTTGAAGGTGGGCGTTTAGAAATTAATCATCGAAACACATAAGTAGTGAAGAGAAACGTCAACATTCGCTTCATATTTGGAAAATTCAAGTCATATCTGCAAGTGTACGTATTAATATGAGAATATGATTATCTTACAAGAAGTAAATGCCAACCAGATTGCGTGATAACTCATGTGGAACAATTTCGCTTGCCACATTAGCGTTTTACGCTTAAATCGGCGCTATAGAATATAGAAGGACTGTTAGACATTTTGTTTAATATTTTTTTATTAATCATTTTACAAGAATTGTCCCATCATATTCGTTAACTTTAATTATTCAGCTTTATTTATATGCAAACATATTTATTTTACTTTGATATTTAGGCGGGGGAATTAGCACTTAAAACAATTACCCTTTTTGCATTAAATATGGAGTAACTGATTTTAAAATTTCTGAAAGAGTTTAATAAAGTAAGTATAATTTTACCTTTGAGTTCGTATTTCATACGGACAATTACGAAAATTACCGGATAAACTCGGACCGAATCGATTTTTATGGCGCTAATTATGAGTAATAAAACTGTATAATGTACCACAGCGATAAAATCTCTGTTTTTCTGATTGTGATCAGTGGAAGAATTGTAATTTGCTTTAAGATCTGGTTTTGAATGCAGTTTATTGTTTTGTTGCAAATTTATGCATTCACATGGTACTAAGGTGATTTGCTAGTTTGCAAATATTGAACCATACAGGGAAATTGAATGAATAATATATATAAATTTTAGATCTTTGATCCATGTTACAATCTATAACAGATATATAAACAAGTGATAATATTGACTGAATACCTTTTTTGAAAATAATTTACTTAATGAAACTCTGGTCATTTGTATATAAAACCATACAGGGAAATTTAATGAATAATATATATATAAATTTTAGATCCTTGAGCCATGTTACAATCTATAGCAGATATACAAACAAGTGATAATATTGATTGAATTTCTTTTTTTTAATACTTCACTTAATGAAACTCTGGTCATTTGTATATGACGATGGAAAAAAGATATTCTAAGGGTTTCACGAATAATTTTGATTTCACCATCAACATTTTCACCTATGTAAGCAATGGTGTATAAGCGTACATCAAGATTCAAATTTCTAATAAAGAATGACAAGACTTTTTAAATTAGACTTTATAATATAAAACCTTTTTTTCTTTCTGTTTCTTTGAAATCATGCTTTTATATATTTGAGCAAGACAGAAAGAAGAGAGAAAATAAATAAATAAAATACACGGAAAACGTGTCTTGGGTTGGATTGAACCAATGACAGTCATCTCGCAAAAATATGGTGCCTTGCACCTCACGGCCCTGGTGGCTTATTAAATATTTTGCCTGTTTTATATTAAGCAAGTTTCGTAAATCTTAGGGAGATAACTATTCTATTTTAAGTAATATTACGCGTATTTTAGTAAAAAATGTGTGCTTCTCAGTGAATAGAATGACTTTTCCTTCAAGGTTGTTGGTGTATAAAAATAGGGCTTTTAAAACTTTTAGTTGAATTATTTGAACGAATTTTGTCCATATTAAATGAACCACGTTCTAGGTATGTTGATTGTTAGCGCGACAATACTAAATATATTCTTGAAAAGGCCAGTGGATGTTCTAAAGAATTAGAAATGAAACTTGCTTCAGATTTATTCATTTTTGAGAGTATGATAGAAATGGAAGAAGAAAATGCAGGTTTTTACTTTAAATACAACGTTACATATGCTATGTTGTTTACAGTTTGATTACTGCAAGGTGTGAAATGCATTAATAACGGACATGGATTTGTACGGTGTGTATATATTATACCCTGGGGGTACAAGTATTGACTAGGGGGAGGTAAAACAACACCTAAGATTGCACATTTCCATTAATATTAATTAAATTGATGGTTCGAATATTACCAAACTTTGCCAACAGATTGTAAATTACAAAGTGAAGCACCGTTAAATGTTTCAATTGATTTGGTGCTAAAGGGATATTACTAAACATGAAATCACACCTGAAACATATTGCTATTCAAATTTTGTAAAGATTTTCCTAGTGTTGACTCGGTCGTATAAAATGTAGAAAAAAATTATGGGGCTCAAGTTGGTCTCTACAGGCCTTCATAGTAAGACGCATTGCGTTTACGTTTCTATCGTCCCTCGGTGTCGATGGATGAACACCCGTATGATGCGTGTATGTGGTCGCACGGTCATGCCAAGCTCCCCTGTCTGTTTGATCCCATAAGTCATCTTCTTTAGAATTATTGTCTATGTGCACCTTTTATCATCCTTTAGTCTGAAGAAACATGGAAGCAAATTATGACCGGTTGTCTGCATTGGCTATCCCTATAAATTATTTCTATTATTCAACTATTTAATATTATATACATTGGTCCATAATCTTCATTTTTTAGAATCAACCTCTGTTTTCATTTTTAAGTAATTGTCCGTTGATTTTTTTTTTCGTTGGCTCCGGTAAGTTCCCGCTCTCTGATCGTTGTCTGTTTGCACCAATAAACTTCAGTCAGGAATTAGGGAGATGACTAGGAAAAAAGGCATGGGAAAGACTAGATAGGGGAACGGGAAGGTAAGGGAGTAAGTCCCCAGGGGAGAGGGACTAGGGGGAGATGGACTAGGGGGGAGGGACTAGGGGGAGAGGGACTAGGGGGGGAGGGACTAGGGGGGAGGGGGACTAGGGGGAGGGGGGCTAGGGGGAGGGAAAGCGGGTAGGGACAAGGGGAGATTACTAGGGGAGAGGGGTCCAGCGGGATGGGGAGGCTGGTCTGCTTTTGACTGTTAAATCATGTTTTTTTATATCTGCCACATGAGTGTTTTTTATTCATCTGTAACATGCAATAATAAAAAAATCATATAAAAACTAAATGTGTAAGCTGGAACGTCGGATCCAAACAAATTGCGGTCTAATGTCCATATATATATTGTATTTTCTAAAAATCTCATAGACATTATTAATACATTTGCTATAAACATTGACAGATAAATACGGTCGGAAAGCTGTATTATCTTAAACAATTATGTCTGTCTTTATTCCAGGTCTGAGACTATTATGTATGTATATAGTCAATTCCCACCTCAGGTATTATACAACGAACAGAAAACTCAGGAACAAATAGAAAATGACAATAACAAGCAGTCATTCGGAAACATTTTAATTCTTCAAATCTGTCACATCAGCAATAGACTCAGGATATAGATTCCAGATATAAAACATAAATGGTCAGTTTAAGGTATCGCAGTATCATTTATCCAAGAGCTGGATATGTTGATCGTGATTTGTTACCCTGATAAGAATAGTCTGAGGTCATAAATTCCTATTCAACTATCGGTAGAATGCGGAAAACAGTCGATCACTTCCGACTGTTGCCGATTCGAACTTAGTCAATTTATCAGTTCCTAACATAGATCGATGATCTGCTAGGATGAATATCTGATAAGCGCAATAGTTGCGTATGGTTTTTTACAAAGGAAAATAACGACCGCTAATTCGCCGCACTAGAAAGTACAAATTCACGCATACAAAATCATGTCATCATCAAATTCAAACATACAAAATCATGTTTTCGGTTTCCAACAGACCAGAAACTTGCTACGAATCGTCCCCCCAAAAAACGGGTTACGAATTAGTTTGGTTACGAATTAAAAGAACCCGTTTTCATAAGAAAGGGTCTGGAACGGGAACCAGAGGAAAACAAAGATGGCGTTCACGTTCGCTGCCGCTTGTTACATTTTAGCTTTGATATTAACGGCTGTATTGATATTTTTTGCAATATTTCACGTAAGTAACGACAGGATATTGCAAGATGTCGTAAAATTGAATTTCATCCTATGGTATTGCTTTAGAGATATAACATCTAATTACTATACTCTTATTCGGATAGTCACGAATTCGGACAAAATTGTTTTAAGAATTTTGAATCTGGTACGATGATAAATATATGATATATGGAATGACACAAACCAAAGTGTCATACCGTTGTCATTTGCTTTCAGTTTTTTTTCATGTGATCTGAATCAGAATTTGAGGATCACAGTTATCAATATCATGACATGTTGAATTATTTATGAATGGAACAGTTGAATCTAGAAAACAATTGTATTTAATTGAAGAATTTATGTTCATGTAACAGTCAGTTGGATTGATAGAAATTGGAATATAGCTTTGATGGAGTTTTCTTGTATGAATTCTGTGTTATTTCTCCTTTTGAAACACTTGGAAATATATGAACTCAAAAGTTGAATGTTCAGAATCAAATTTCCTTAAAATTCAACTAGAGGGGTACGCCTGTGTATATTCGATTGTCCTTAGGCATTTTAAATATGATTTCAAATTGACAATTGTCTTAAGCTCTAGTAGCTGCTGTCCATACATGAAAATAGTGTTTTAAATTAAATATCTGATATTTTTTTAATTCAGGAAAGTTGAAAATAAATTAATAAATGCTTTAATGAATTTGTTTTACAGTATCATTTTTACAAGTGGACATGGATCCAGATTTAGTTGTTTGATTTTCATTTGATTAAAACTTAATAAATACAATAAAACACATCCAATGGAGTTTAAAACCTTGCTTAAACCACAGGGAGCTAGCACGTTAAAGGGATGGTGTTTTATGGCTTAAAATGGCCACATGAACCAAAAAACACATTTATCATATATAAATATGTACAAGGGTTATGACTTCCATAATGACAGCTTCTGCACCAAGTTGTTTAATTCTTTGTAAGTTTTTAAAATTCACTCTTACTTCTAATAACTGGTGTATACAGATGGCTTATACCTTATATTACACATAATGAATAAGTGTTTTAAAATGTAAGAAATGATTTTTGATTGTTATTAACAACTCTGTAAATTTATAAGATTTGTTGGATGATAAAACCCAGCAAACAACACTCCCATAGTACTTTTGTTTTAGTCTAATAGATTTGCTGCTACTTAGTTGTAATACATACCTGTGAAGATAATGTAACAGTGTTGTATATATAATATATGTGTTTATAGTAGTTTGTATGCTCGTCTGCCCGATTAGCTCAGTTGGTAGAGCAGCTGACTTGCAAGCAGAAGGTCGTGGGTTTGAGCCTGGCATCGGGAACTTTATTTTCTGCCTCCTATTACAATAACCTTTCTATTATCATTGTTAGATATGATTATTTTATGTTATGCTGATATTAAATATGTTTCCTATGATGTTATTAAAGTTGATTTAAGTAAAATCAAGTAACATAATTATCTCTTTCAGATAATTGCTTTTGATGAATTGAAGACAGACTACAAAAATCCAATAGACCAATGTAACAGCCTCAATCCAGTATGTGTATATTCTTTTTTATCAACTTTGTACTAGTAGTTTTAAATGATTGTTGTACTGAGCTAATGTGCACTTTTTTATTTTACATATTATTGTACAAACATTTGATGAATGATACAGATAACTTTTCTTTCAATTTCTAATTCACAGGTCGTAAAAAAGTCAATAAAACAGTTCTTAATTTTAAAGAAAAGCATGAATATGGAATTAAAATGAGAAAGTAATATTAATGAAGTTAGACTAGAAAGTAGATGAATAGCTTTTACCTTTTAGATAGAAGTTGCATATCTGTTTGGTCATTTTGTAATTCATTAATACTAACCATTCTTTATTTCAGCTTGTGTTACCCGAGTACTTCATTCACATATTGTTTACTGTGTTGTTCCTGTTTGCTAGAGAGTTTCTGACTGTTGTCATTAATGTTCCTCTTATAGCATATCATTTAAAAAGGTATAACTACAGTGTTTGGACTCATTTCAATACAATTTGTATCGCCAATATTCTTAGAGAAAACCTTATTGGGACTAATGATTTATTTGAGTTCGTCCAATCAAAAGTTTTCTTGACTTTTGTGTTGGAAGATTTTTTGGCAGGATTTTTAGAAAATAGGAATGGGGAAGATGGTCCATATTGATTTGCTTCATAATGATTTTATGCCTTAATTGTAACAGTATTTATATTGTCTTGTAATTTGTTTTATAACTTTAGTGCGAGACATTTTTTTTCCTCAAAAATCTTTTTTGTTATAAATGTTCTATGTATGCACATGTATTCTTTTCCAGATACAATAGCAGACCTGTTATGAGTCAACCTGGTCTATATGATCCTACTACGATTATGAATCATGATCAGCTTAACCGCGCTATGAGAGAGGGATGGATTAAGCTGGCATTTTATCTTATTTCATTTTTCTACTATTTGTACAGGTAACTTGTGATTCTTATTTGCTCAGTCTTCAACTTACTTTAGTGGGACACAAGCTCCTTGGATTTGCAAATATTTCAAGCAAAATTAATCTGATCCAAATGTCTATCTTGTTTTTTTTGTTATTTAGAGGTTGGAAGACTAGTTCTGGACTAGGTATTGGTTGTAGATTCTCCATGCAGTGAATTTCTTTGGAATTTTCAAAACTACTTGTGGCTTTCTGAAGGGGAAAATATAGTACTATGAATCAGAGAAAGAGAAAAATTTGAAAAACTATCATTTATTTATATAGCACTTTTAAGGGAAAATATAACTTTTTGGGTTCAGGGAAACAGCTGATATTCAGCTGTAAAATATACAAAATAAAATCACTGTCATGGTTGTGAATGATACATAGAAGGTCATTTGTTTCTTTCACTTTGGAAAATTATCAGTTACTTAAACAGCTTGAAAACAACCCTATTATATACATCATGATATTGTGATTGAGCCTTTATGCGAAAATATGTGTTCTACAATTTTCTCACATACAGTGATTTCTAAACCAGTTTCTGCTTTTCCTTATGTAGTAGTTAATTCAGTGTATTACTTGGCAGGGATTATAGTCATGGTGGTGTAATTTTACTTTCAGTATGATATATGTTCTTGTATCAGCGTAAGAAGTGTACAAAAAAAAAGGTTTTACAGATCACAGAATATTGAAATATGGGGATTACCATCAGAGATTTATACACAAAGTTACAGTGTGGGATGTGATAGATTATAAATATTGAAAACATTGTTGTTTTATTGTATTTTGTATTGTCACTGTGTAAAGCAATTACAAGAAGATGCTTGTAGAATTGCACCTTGCTTACTGAACAGAACAAGAAGAAAAATTTACCCTTTTTTCAAAAGTTTTCATTATGATTTTTCAATTCTAAAATGTTGATATTGACTATCCAAGCATTTCTGATATTGTATTACAAATTGCAAAAATAAAATGCTTGTAGTTTATGACGGAATCACTTTAGAACTGCTTATACATTCTTCATTTTTGAAAATTTGAAAAATTTGAATTTGTTATTGTGCATTAATAATGAGTTATCATACTTTTAGGAATTTAGTAAGACTTCAGTTTTCTATTGTAGCTTAAAGTCCATTTTTACTTGTTGTTTTATTCAATGAATAGATGCTTCAGATGCATATTGTATAGTGAGATCATTTACCATTGCACCATCTTTTAGGAAAGTTATTATTTTGTTACATGGTTAAAAGTTTTCTGGAATTTTCTGGAATCTCCATTTTTTCCCCAGGTCCAGACCCTACTGGATTTTATTTTTTCTGCAGCACCAAGGTCAAGGTTTCTGTTTTTTTTTTAAATTTTCAACTTTCATCTGTGTTGTTATGTTTTCCACATATTTTCACATATATGTATATTATTTGATAGTTATCTTACAAATATCTGTGCAATAGTACTAATGTTTGTTTTGAGCTTACCATCGTTTTATCAGAATGGCTTATAAGTCTGTTGCTATTAAAGATTTTATAGCAAAGTATATGACTGGAAAGGGTACAACAATATTTGTCTTTGTAAGAACTGTACAAGCATTATGTGTATTGACTAAAATATCACAACTTCATTTATGATGTGAAATACTGTAAAACTATCAAGTTGACTACAATAAGTGCCAATGAGGTGTTGATGGGGAGTGACGGCTGTCTGTTGGCTGATTTTGATGTAAATCAGAAGCCTTTAGCTGTGTTTCTATTTGTATTTTTAACAGAGAAAATGTTTATATTTATATATTTAATGTGTATGTAATAATTCTATGTAGTATTATTTTCTGTTTGTGTCATTATTCTATTGCAGATTTGGTTTTTATTTTTTCCTTGTGTGTGAAAATAATTGTGCTGGGCAATAGTTGTGAGAAATTAATTTGTTAATCTCAGTTATATAAACTGTAGCCTCTTTGTTTCTCACAATTAACTCTCAAATTCTACAGACATGTATAAATGATTGTATATTTTTGTATATAATCTATGATAACAAATTTTGTTTTTAGGTGTAAAGAAACAAATAGTTTGAGCTTAAACTCACCATTTTTCATTATCGTGTTTTGCCATCTGCAATACTTTTGAAGTAGTCTACAAAATGATTTTTATTGTTGTTTTAGAAATGCAAAATATTAAATACAATATGCTTATTTTAGATGTACTGTTTTGAATACATCACATAAAGCAGAACGTCACTGAACTCAAAATGTAAACTCATGATTTACTAATAGTACTGGTATAGATCTCTTGTGTGGTAGATCTCTTTCATGCTATTCTGTTGTTTCATCTGTTGCTACCTGTGTCACAAAAAACTGTAAGTGTAAATTACGTATTTGTTTCATTCATATATTGTGCTCATGGTTTACACACTTCCTCTGTTTAACATCCAAATCGGAAATGTTAGTAAAAGTAATTGATGTATATCAGTTATTCACTTTTTTGTTTTATGGATACATTCTGTTACAAGTGGTAAAGAAATCCAGTCATGATACAAGTTTCTTTCAGTATGTGTATGCTTTATTATAATCAGTTAAATAGTTTATATATGGTAAAAATATATCTGTATATTCGTAGACTATAATTTTATATTCATATGTTTTTATATATGTAATTTTGTCATGAAGTGAAATAATGTAGTTCTAAGAAATTGAAATTGTTCATAGACAAGTTTCAATTGATTTATAAGATAATAGTTCTTGTTAAGTTATTGCTGTAGATGGACAGTATACCATCTAAACAATAAAACTTCTGACTTTAAAATTTTGACCCTTTTTTCAATATTGAGCAAATGATCTGCCAGCTTTATAAAACCAGAGATTATTAAATAATCATAATGTATTTAAATTCAAGCTGAAAATTTTTGATTTTTATTGTTATACAAAATGATTTCAAACTCTGCAAAAGTTTATTCTTGTTTTATATACAGTTTTATTTATAAAAAAATGAATAAATTTATCTGCACAATACATCTGCATAAACTTACGGGAAGTTTATCTCAAAATTGTAAGATTCAGACCCCAAAACTGACTTTTTGGTCTGTCATATAATTTTCCATCATTTTTTTTCAGCATTCTTAGAATTGTAATATTTGCATTGCATAATAATATCACACAAATGACATGGTGTTAAGTGTGCCTTTCACTGTATGTTTTATTCTTATGTTTGAATGATAGTTGTGATTCCAAGTTAGTTACATTAAGTTATATCATCATTTAATGTCTCAGAACAGTATATATTAGCTTTAAAAAATCAGTTATTGTTGTGTTGTACATGTTTCTGTTCTGTCACACAAGAAAAATTGCAATAATGATTATTTTGAAAAACAAGCCTTAGACATCATTATGCTGATCTTGTATATGAATTTTAACTCATATAAATCACATTGTTTCGGATTCTGGATGCATGTAATTGCTTGTCCATAACACTTGAACATAAAACATTTAAGCATGCTAAACTAATAGGTTTTCTTTAATTGATAATTAATAACTGATAGTCAATAGTTAAAATTTACTATGGTTTTCAAATCTGAGAATTAAAACTTGCTATATTGGCAGATTTTCTATCACTGTTTATTGTGTACTATAGGGTTGACTGTCATCTTACTGTGTGTTCTTGAGTTTAGACTGAACACGGAATGTTTGCTTGTTCTATAACTGACTTCTACATGTTGCCATTCATGTGTTATGTTAAGAGTTGCTTAATTAGATATTTTAGTGGTCACAGACTTCCAGATATATGAAGGTAAGAATCTTTGAACTGTTTATGTATGATGATAGCTTTTACAGAAAGAATGCCTTGTTTTATTTCATTTTTGTGCTCCGTCTATTAAAGGTAAACATTTATTAAATAATTTTAAATGTTATTAGCATCTCTTATTATTTTCTGATGTTTCCCCCACATACAATGTGTCTGTTGTATTGATTTTTATTAAGCATGTTTAATACGTTTTTTTTATGGAAACGAAGATATCTATGATCTTCCTGTATCACAAGTGCCCTTAAAATATACAGCCCTAGTTTACATGTACCATAGGAGTATGTCAAAAAGACTGCCAATATTGACTTGGTATTGAACATCTGATAAGGTCTTATATTCATTTACTTCGATGTTTTTATGAAAGCTTGTTAGCAGCAACACATGATTGTCTCCTCTGAGATACGGATAGTGGATTCTTTTATTGCAACTTGTATGAAATAATGCGAACAATCCAAATATGATGAATAAAAACCATTTTAATTCTATGTGCCTTACAGATGTGAAAGGAATGTTTAACTAGTTCTATTTAACAACAGCTCAAACAAGATATTCAGCATATTTTGTAATATACATTGTATATAAAAGTACAGTTTCTTCATATGGTGTCAAGATGAAATATCTTCCGTCAAAAATCACAATTTTGTAAGACTTAAATATTTTTTTCATGAGTGGATTTCATTGGTAGTGATGTACCATTTTCTGCAGTGTGCAGAGACAATTTGGACCTGAAAGAATAAATAGGATTTTGTTTGTTTGAAAAAATCAATGCTTGTAAAATTCATGAAAGAAATCTCATTAGCTAAGCCAAACTTCAAAGGCAGATTATGTTGTGGACAAAAACTTTTTTTATATACATCATGCTTTTTTATGTTACCTCTATACTATCTAAAGAGCATTAACTTTTTACACTTATTCATTGCATGTTCAATCTTGTTTTGTGGTTAGCTATTCCACTTACCCATTGGCTGTCTTATTTGATCGCATTCTTGCACATTTACGAAATATTCCAAGTTTCCAAAACAATACAATGCCAACAATAACTGCTGCTGTCCCGATAGCAACTCCAACAATTACACCTAAAATGGCTGTTGATTTTTCTGGTTCAGGCTCTGGCTAAAAAATAAATTATACAGAACATGACTTCAGACCAAAGAAATAATGTCAATTTTGTTTTTCTTTTTCATTATAACTACAATAAAACCAAAGAATTAAGACCACATTTGCGAAAAAGATCAGTTGTTATTATGAGGTAGTCGTGATATTTCGGTGGCCCCTTAGTGAAGATTTATTGTATTATTACATAACATAGGTAAGTAAAGAATGAAGTATTCTCAGTTACAAGGCTTGGATTCTTCCAATACTCATTTCATAAGATCATGTAAGTAATTGAAAAGGCATAATTATGATGTTACCAGACTGAAAGTAGCATAGGGGATTTAAATAAAATTAAACACGTACATTTATTTCTGTGTGCACTCTCATCAGTAATAAGTCATAGTATTTTAGATACTTACCATGACAGTAAGAGTTGTGGATGTAGTCTTTTTTGTGAGAGTTTCCGTCATAAAATCAGGAATAAATGACAAAGTTGGAATTGGTACTGTTTGTTCACTTGTACTCCTTTCAGTTGTAGTTGAAACTGCTTGTGATTTTGTTGTCACAAGAATGGGTGATGCCTTTTTCATGGTTGTCAGAACTGGTGTGGTAATTTTTGTGGTAGTTATTGAAAGGAGTTGCGTCTTTTTAGTTGTTGTAGGAGGCTGTGTTGTCTTTATTGTGGTTGTTGGAGGCTTTGTTGTCTTTTTTGTGGTTGGAGGTTGTGTTGTCTTTTTTGTTGTTGGAGGTTGTGTTGATTGCAGCAATGTTGTTGTCTTTCTTGTTGTTGGAGGCAATGTTGTTGTTTTTGTGGTTGTTGGAGGCAATGTTGTTTTTGTGGTTGTTGGAGGCAATGTTGTTGTTTTTGTGGTTGTTGGAGGCAATGTTGTTTTTGTGGTTGTTGGAGGCAATGTTGTTGTTTTTGTGGTTGTTGGAGGCAATGTTGTTGTTTTTGTGGTTGGTGGTAGTGTAGTTTCTTTCTTTGAGACAGTGGTGACTGTTGATGCTTTTGAAGTAACTACAAAGTGAAAAAGATGAAAGAAAATTCTTCTATCAAATACATTGACTCATTGCAGTTATAGAAGTTGAAATACAAAACGTGCATGTTCATTATTAGATGTACTACAAAAAATATTTCATCCAAGTGCTGTCAACTAAGTTTTGCTTGACTCTGTATCTTTCACATTATTTGTAACAGTATGGGTGCTGAATATACTGGTGTGGTGAAAGCTATTTTGTTCAACTTTCATTTCAAAGTGAGGCTGATCATGTTGCTGATCTTCCCACTCATTAATAGTAATGTTAAAACATAGACTCAACTGACATATAGGCTAATTTATGATGTCACATGACAGTTGCCAGTATATGCTTTGTGTACAATGCATATTCTGGGTGTCTTTTTCATTTCTCTTGCTGTTTACAGTTGTTGAAAGAAACTCGAGGAGACAGTCCCATTGATCTATTTGGAGTCTGTTAGTACATAGAATTGCTTTGCCAAAAATGACATCCAAATTATAGATAGCTGTTGGCTGAAGTCTATTCAACTTAAGTGTCTACTCATAGACAGAGCTGCTGTATATAGATAAGCCTGCAGGCATTCTTTGGGTGAAGGACGACGTCTACTCTGAGCAGCAAGACTGTCGGTTTGTAGCTCCAAGGATATGAGCTATTTAGCAAATCAATATAGATAAGAGTGGTCAGTCATAACTCTTGGAAGTGTGCTGATACACAAATGGTGTTAGACACCCTAATTAAGACTAGTCATTGAGTGACTAGAGTTTGGAGACTATAGAGACGGTTGTTCCACAACATAGGGTCTATTGTTGAACTGACCAGATACATGGTACACTTTATTACATGTGTATATTTTAACTAATTGATACTTTTTTCACCATTAAATTTTCATCTGTAGTCAGATATCAGTCAGTCAAAGTGGAAAGTTATAAACTTACGAACATCTGATGGGTTTACAGTAGGATTTTTTGTTGTCACAATCAGTGCAGGGGTCGTTGTTGTACTTGTACTTGATGTGCTTGTTGTGGATGATGACGGGCTAGAAGAAGTCGAGCTACTTGTTGTACTGGATGTCTGCAAAAAATAAATTGACAACCTAAGTTTACAGTCACTCACACATACAATATGAAATACTTCCATCTTTACAGGAACCTGTTGAAAAAATAAGCAAACTGTCAAACAACTGGCATACTGCTAAAAAATTAATCAGCCCTTGCATTGTATTACAACTTTAAAAAGGACTAGATTCATTTTTACATGTCATTTCCGAAATCTAGAAGCATATAATTATAATCACTATACTAATGGACGATTTAATTAAACATTGTGTGAATAATCATTAGAACATTTATACAGGGTTTCAGACAGAAATCTTTAGTTGTAGTTACACAAGAACATGCTATAATTAAATTCAAATTCCAGTTGAACTGTAACTTCACAATCATAAATATCAACATAATTAACATTTCTAAAAGATATTAAACCCTTACATACTTTTTGTATGATTTTCCTCTTAAAAAATAAAAATAAGCAATATCTAACAGCCATCAGTGCAATATTATAACCGCAATTATTTGGGCAATTGGATTGGGTTTATTGCAAAAGCTCAATTGGAAAGTTTTGCCCTGCAACAATGCCTGTTGATTAGCAGATTCAAAACCACTGATCTCAGATCAATACAAATAGCAATTTTTGTTTTTTTTTGTTTTGTTTTTTTAGGTCTAAATTTCTATCTTGTGGGCTTACCGTATCTGCACATTCTTCGAACCATCTTCCTCCAGAATATTTGTCCACCAACAAACATTCAAGTTTCTGGAAGTAGAAGAGAACGAAGCTTGCACAGACGGACGAACACAGAAAGCACGAAGACACTCAAACAAAGAAAACCTGGCAAAGATGGATGGACAAAAAATTCTTCCACAGCTAGACGAACAAACACAAAAGGACTTATCATCTATGTCTTGTTATGCCAAAAATCTCTTAAAAAAATGCAGCCATCTCATTGAAGCATTGCTAATAAAAAAGCTTTTAAAGCATTTTTCTAAGTGATTATATACTCACTGTTTCTGTATGAACATTGGGTGCTACAAAAGAAAAAATTAGATCAATCATAGCTGTATATTTGTACCACTAAATTCATAGAAACTTTACTTGAAAAATGAAGTTGTTGACTACAAACTCTGATTTAGTTTAAGTTTTTCATAACAAAAAAAGATAAAAATTCGTTATTCTTCAAATACATGGAATAAGAAAGCATCACAAATTAGAATAACATACTTGATTTATATGACTGTCCTGAAAGAATTTTTAATGGTCCAAATAAGTTAATTTGGAAATGAAAAAAAGTAAGAAAGAGACAAAATTATTTATGCATTACAATATGAATACAAGACAATACATACCGCTTATTATTAATACAATAAGTGCACATAACCTTCCCAGGTCTACCATGATATAAACATTCCCACAATTCATTGTAACAAATGATGAATCTGTTCACTAACAATGCCAAAATGAAACTCGTGCCATGCTTCAATATTCCACTATTTCATGAGGTCTAAATCTACGCAGTTTTCCTCTATATATTGAATTAAATGTAGAATATATGCAATATGCATTTAATATTGGTTTAAACAATGACACTGACATACAATAAATGGCCAATTGCCTACTTTCACAGCCACAAACTTCTGATTGTTGACTTCAACAAAAGCAAAGTTAATTAAAAATGCTTGTGAAATTTTAGGGTGTCTAATATAGGCAGACATTTACGCTATTCTTCAGTGCGTCATGTGTCTTATTAAAAATTAGATCAATCACACATACATTTACTGCAGAGGGTGTGTTTAGTCCATGAAGATGAAACACAATAAATGCTTTATGTCTGATTAATTTGAATTTTATTGTGTATCTATGACAGATTAACCAAAGTTCATTTTCAAATATTTAGTTATTTTGTATGAAATAAGATTGCACAAAAAAGTTAAAATGTCTCTCTACCTTTATTTATAGATATTGTTGAATTATTTCTGATTTCCTTGAACCATTTACGACTCATGCAAAACTGTAATAAGAATGCTTTGATGTTCCAATACTATGACCAGACAGAACACGGTACTAAGACAATAAATTGAAACATTCAGCTGTCCTGAGACCTATACAAAGCTGTACATGTTGGGGAGATTGCCTTGAGCCCCATTTTTTACACGCTTCTGTGTCGGTTGGGTTTTAGGAAAGATGGGATCTTTTTGAGTTTTTCTATAGTATTCCTTTTCTTATCCATATTTAACAGCCTGCAAACGACCTCTTGTTTAAAATACATAGTGTATAGTATGAACTGAATCTTTCCTCCAGCAAATAATTTTAAATAGCTATTAGTATGCATACAATATATGTATACAATGTAATTGTTTTCAGCAAAATTTTAGTCTTAGATGTCTTTAAAAATTAGGCTATTTTGTAGGTGACCTTGAATACATTCTCAAGGCAACAATACTGTCTTAAATTCAATAAATGCAAATATTGGATGTCTATCAGAAAATACAAGCATGTTGGACCTTCAGAAAGTTAATTATGTTAAGTTTGTCAATGAATGGCACAGAATTGTGAAATAAATTGTATTCCAAATAATGTGAACCAAGAACATTTGCCTGTAATGGGATGAGAGTAACATCTTAACCTTTTCATCACCAACTAAAAATGTGAATACATTGTACTGACTCATATTACTAATGCATATGTCATATACATCCTTTGAGAATTCAGGCAAATACGAATCTTCCAAGTAATATTGAACTCTGTTTCATTTATACATGCATTTTAATTCACCACAAGATAAAATTAAACAATAAACCAGACAACAAACAATAAAAAATCCAAATATTGTTTTATTGCCAACAAAATCAATTTATTGGACAAACATTACATTTTACTTTGGATAGATTTACAGAGAAAGGAGAATAATGCTATAAACAAGTGATTGAAATTGTTGTTTTCGCGTTTAAATTTCATTATAAATAAATGTATAGAAACTGATGCAAAAGTGTAAGACAACATTCATACACAGATTTTTCTGTCTTATTTTAAAAACACTTAATATTGAAACAAGATATCGTGTGTTTAAATTGTGTATTGCATGATTTAGACAGATAAAGCATTTTATAATTGTATAAATAAGCTATAGCAAAAAATAAATACAAAAATAACAACAATAAAAAAACTGGAGAGTAGGAAATAATGTACTATGTACACACAAAGCAGTCTCCATACACAAATCCCTGGGATCAGGAAAAAAAGGGCCATTAAATAGAGATTTAAACAGACAGTAGATTCAAACAAGACTAAATGATCACTATTACATGTATGTTCACTTATTTGAAAAGAAATGTTGGGAGCATCAGAATACAGGTCATTGATGCATACAATGTACTCATGTATTAAACAGACACAATATTAATTATGAATGTTGTACTTCACAAGAGAAGATAATCTATTTTAAATTTTCAGCATTTAAATATTTTCATTACATTGCATATATTCCATTTCTAGGTCAATAACACAAATCATAAGATCTGGGATTGATACTGAAGCTCATTTAGTTTAAGATTTAAGTCCAGTTGTCTTTTCACTTATATCCCAAACTTTCTTGGCAAGTTCAAGGTCAGATGCAGCAGGAGTCCATGGTTTCCTCTGAAAGTCACCATAGTAACCATCTGATTGACCTTGAAGTTCAGGAGCTACAGCACAATACACCACAGTCTGACAACCTTCTCTTGCTGATTTAATCAACAAGAAATACAGAGAGTACAATAATGCATACAATGGAAAACCAAGAACTTGAAAATATCTGTTGTAAAGGATGGTATATCTACCAAGTCGAGTTCTCACCATACCAGGGTGCATGGAATATACACATAACTGTCCATCCTTATTATATTTGTTATGAAGCTCTCTAGCAAACAGCAAATTCATCAGTTTACTATCACCATACGGCTTTCCCTGCTTGTAGTTCTCTTCACTGTTCATATTTTCTATCCTCACTTTACCATACTTATGTAAAGATGAGGATACAAATACAACTCTACCATCATCAGACTTGTACAATAAATCCTTCAATAAGTTGGTTAATAGAAAGTTTCCAAAGTGATTCACAGCCAAATGATTTTCTAAACCATCTTCTGTCAGCATATATGGACAATTCATAACTCCAGCATTATTTATCAGCACATCTAACTTTTCCTCTGTTTTCTTTATATCGGCGCAGAAGTCTCGGACAGATTGCAAAGATGCAAGATCAAGAATCTTAGCACACACATCAGAATTTCCGGTTGACTTACTGATGCTGTTAGCAGCCATTTGACCCTTCTTTAGATCCCTACAAGCAAGGATCACACGAGCTTTTCGTCCAGCAAGATTTAAGGCAGTCTCATAACCGATACCACAGTTTGCACCAGTTACAATTACTGTCTTCCCAGTCATTAATGTATTAGAAGGACATCTTGTACGAAAATACAACAAAGTACGTCTAACAGCCAGTAGAGTGACTCCTAAAAATATATGAAGTTATTGTACAAATGCTACATGTTGCTGTACACAGATCACTTATCATTTCATGCAATGTCATACATAGATCAGCTAAAATGTCATCACCAGCCATATGGAGAATCTCACTAGCAAAACTTTAATATGAAAACCACCTTATTATAACAACCACAAATTTTCAGACCAGATTTCAAATTTTCATCCATGTTTCAACCTAATAATGACACCAATTCCATATCAAATAAGACAAAGTCAGTCTTAATATCAAGGTCCTTTTAATTAAAGATATCAAGTCTTAATAGCTTAAACAGATATTTTAGAGCAGCATTGTCCTGGTTATAAAATATCTGCTAATCAATTAAATTTCTACACTACATTACAATATTTATGCCCTAAAAACGACTCACCAGCAATTCCCAGACATATTGCTGCATTCTCCATTTGACCTTTCCATGCCATGTTGATATGATATCTGTTCCAATGTTATTCTTGACAACCTGAAATGGAAGGAAAGTATTACAAAATTGTGAGTTCATGCCCACTAGATATTTGCAAAATTATTTACACAACTTCGAATTGAGAAATTATTGTATTAATTAACCTATAAATTTCTTGACTTCTGATATTTAGAAATTTCAGTAACATTCCCTGAATTAGAAGTTCATCCATGTGACAGATCTATAGTTTAACAACAGGTTGTGGTGGGAGATTTTATGTCATGACTTTGATAAGCATAATAAAATTTGTCTAATTGATATAAATACTAAAAAATAGTTCCAAAGACTTTGAAAACCTGTCCCAATTATCAGGCATTTCTGGTAAGAGAAATGTCATAAAATAAAGATTTTCACATGCATGGGGTATTACAATTAATATCTTTTATTAACATTTTTTGGCTGCATTTGAATATAACTTTAAGAATTTATTAAAACATTTATAATGTCAAGATTGCTCTTGTCAAATTATATTGTCAATCAAAATTACAGCTAATAACAGACCGTCACTCATGCATTGTTGTTTATTATAGTATTAACAGTAAGTTGAGGTAACAGAATAATTGTTTTACTCACAATACTAAGAGAGGAATATTTATTTACAACAGTTGGTAGAGTAACAACAAAACAACATAACTTTTAGCAAGCTTTTAAACCTTACTTATAATATGAGAAAAGGTAGATTTTAGGTCATGAAATTGAAAAGCAGCAATTGCCCTCATTTATTAAAGTTGTCTATGAATGATATATATGTCATGAAATCTCAACAAACAATTAAAACATTACACATCAGATTGAAAGAATAGTTTGACATAAAGAAATGTCCTATTTTGTCTGACATTTCAGATAGCCATGCATGACATGATTTTTGTCATGTAGGCCATTTCCTACAACCTAGTTGTTGCATTCATTATTTAAACACAAGGCTGAGAATCTGCCTACAGCACCAGGGGTTATGGGTTGAAGCCAGCAATTAGAATAAAAAAATCTCTTCCCTGAGATGCAAATATTGGTACAGTATTGTTGTAGCGGTGGTGATTAACAGACTTGTGCAATGACATTGCTCAGAACTGGTCTCCTAAGGAGGAATATTAAATTGAGGAGAAATGTAGTCATTTTAGAAATGAAGACCACTTCGAACAACACTGTTAATTCTTCAGATTGAATGCCCGCCATTATTGTCATGTGGTCATGGGTTCAAGCCTTTAGATTATCATTCAACATATTCAGTTAGTGTCAGTGAAATTTTCTCCTCAACTATACGTTATATTCACAAAATTTTCTCAAGCATACACTACATACAGTACAGTTAATGTTATGAAAAAGAAAATAAATTTACAGTATCAATAATAGCGTTCGGTATCCAAGAGCTATCTCAGAATTTTCTTCGAAGCATGAAATTAATGACGGATATATTACCCAGAGGTCAATAATAAAATAACACCGTTTGGCGTGTTTAGTTATTATATAATTCTTTGAGCGGAATAATGTTCTAACAAATCATATGAACGTTTTCAGTATATTTTCCTTTCATGATTAACAAGAAGAAATTTAGTTACATAAATTCCTAGAATAATGTAAATATTATGATCGTGTATTGTCGAATATTCGATTTTTAAAATGCAACCCTTATGATTCAAGCGCAGTTTCGTTATAGATTTCGAACTTTCCCAGCCGGGTTGAAACTCACCTCAATGATAACATGTTAAATGCCACTAGGCGCATTGCTCAAGGTAAGATATGATCATTTTAGTTTTTTTTGTCTTATTGTCTAAAATGGGTCTTGGCTTTTATTAGTCCCGTTTCTTTTGTTTCTTATAAGCAATATTTGATTCTGCTGACTTTGTGTCCCTGAATTTTTAGTTTCGAAATCACATCAATATTTTTTATGAATTTGTTGTGTGTGTGTTGTCCTATATAATGAACTCACCAATTGTTCAACAGATGCTGGACGCTTTTACAAACAGCAAATCATAAGTTGAAAATTGTAAAATCCAAACCAGCAATGATACACCTGCAATTTGTTCAGAGATCAGTGAACACAACACTGGCTTGAAAATCTCAACTATGACTTGTATGAGACTGTGTAGTCCAGGAGCTCCAACCGACCGTGATATTGTAAATCATACCATATCCTGGCTTATGGATCCATCATCCTACTCTGCTCTACTCTACTCTACTTTTTGACAAATACTTATTCATCTGGTAACAACTTAATATTGAATAGCTGTCTCACACAATCGCCTTCTAGTTTCACAAGGAAATAACTATCAGAATCCAAGGCTCCTCTCATTTTACTATTCAATTGAAATGCAATAATTAAAGTAAAATACTTAGACATTTATATATATTTTCATGTAAATATCATTTTCATGATAGAAAAAAACCTTTGCTTGGGAAATTTTAGGGGGGCGTACGCCGGGTCCCCCCCGGATCCGCCTATGATAGCTGTTAGTTAATCTTAATTAATTAAACTCATTATCATTAATAAAATGGGCTGACATTAATATTAATAGGACTGTAAACAAGTAAAAAATTCTTAAAATATACAAAGCAGTCTTTGTTGTATAGTTTATTGATTGATAACATTGTTGAACATTGTTGGAATTAATTTTGTTTGTCTTACATTCTACTGAGTTGAACAAGTCCTATTTTTTCAATTGTACAAAAATATTTATTTCTAGCTTAAATGAATGAAAAATCCATGAGAGGAAAGTTAAGGTTACATAAAGTCACAATTTTTTTGACTGTTCATATTTTTAATTTGATTATATTTTGTGATGAATTGGTGGACACCATTCCATTTCAGTCCATTTTCTGTACCTCATAATTTACATCTCCCAAATGCCAACAACCTTTTCTGGAATGTTATTTGTTGTAAACTGTACAGATAAATCATATTAAAGAGAACTAAAATTAGAGAAGGAAAGCCTTTACACCTACTTTACCTATTTTTTGTCAAATAAAAATAAACCATTTTTTATTCATACAATTTTCTAATTTCAGGTTTTACCAAACAGCAGTCACTGTTGTCTGTAGTACTGAGAACCATGTCTAGTGAAACTTACACAACATTGAAAGTTACCAGGCCATGTGAAAATGTTGTCCAGGTGGAAATGAATCGACCAGATAAGAGAAATGCAATGAATGGTGCATTCTTCAAGTAAGACAAATATCTACCAGTGTCCTATAAGTCTACATAATGTTATTTACTCATTCTACTGTTATGTCAATTGACTTGAAACTTAAAAGTAATAATATACCTAAGTTTAACACTTGCTACAAAGTGGTATAACTTTTAGAATTAATCTTTATTTCCTCTGTTTTTTTTATTTTAGATAAAATTTTCTGTGAATTCTTTATGTGTGCTATTACTTCAGTAGTTGCTTAACTCTTCCATTAACTGCACTTATACCTTACACTTAGATATATATTGCTCAATGGCCTTTCTAGATTGTCTATAAGTAAGGCCTGAAATTATGTTTTCTTTTCTCACACATTGCAGTGATGCTTCTGGAATGTGATATTAACACACTACATACATTTATTTGTTGAGTTTAACATCCCGGTAAGCTTTTGGATGTAACATTGATGAAAACTATGAATGACCCATATCTCATGGTTATTTTTGTATTTCAAAGGGAGGTACATACTTGATTAGCAAAAAGTAGAATATATCAAAGGCGTTTTTACTTGAAAATTATAACAATTGACACTGCAGTTCATAGAAACAAATGCATGTAGTGAAATAACTTTGTCCTAAGTATTACATTTACATATAAATACAAATGTACCAGTTTTACTTTCAGTGAAATCGGTACATGTTTTGAGAAGCTGAATGATGACAGTGATTGTAGAGCTGTTGTCCTCTCTGGTGCAGGAAAAATATTTACATCAGGTAGTGTTAATTTAGTTCTCAAAATTGATCAACTTACTAATATCCTTAACATTAACCCTTTGCCTCATAGGTGTATTTTGGACTTTTCAAATTCAAAGCTAATATACAGAAAAATCAATTTATTTAACAAAATTGGGTTATTTCCCTCTAACAGAGTGGAAAACTTTTGTGGCAAAAGAAGCTATTACGCATTACAAGCAATGGCTTCTTTTGTCACAATGTTTTAAAAGGTCATCTGCTTCAGATGTGGGGAAATGCGGTAATATGAGGTAAAGGGTTGAGTGACTTTAACATATTCCCAAGCTGTCAAAACTTAATTTCAGTTCTAAAAATCGACACAGAGTAGGTATGTTTTTGGTCAGTGTCTAAACCATATGTAGCATGTTTATCTAGGTTTTGATGGAATTCTTAAAATTCCTGGAACACTTTTTCCATTTGAAGATCTGTTTATCTAAAAAAATCTGGAATAGTTCCCAGATGGACCTAACAGACTTAACAGCATGGAAAACCTGGATAAGTTGTTGATATACATGTATAGTGAATTAATAACTTCAAGTTCTAATGATTTCTTTTGTTGACTATTTTTAAAAATGTCGCGTTATACTTTTTATTAGTTTATTTTAGGTAATCACATCTACATGTGTCTGTATCAAATGTGTGGCCCCCCCATGTTTTCTCTATCTAGTGTCAATGTACTAGCTGAGCAATTTAAGAACATAATATCACATGTGATGAACTAATTTAGTCTTGAAACCTCCTCTCAACACCTTTGAAATACTCAGTACTTATGACTTCTTATTGACACATGTAATTGCTTGTATTATTGGCTCATAGTACATCTCATCGCTTCACATTTCAAAAGCCTATTTTTTAATTGTTTACATTAGATGGAATCTTTGATACTGGTAGATTGTATTACTAATACGCTGTTGATCATCTGTTGACATAATTGGATACTCAGTAATGATATAGAATTGCTGATAAAGTAAACTATTCATTCTGTCAATATGTTGTTGACGTCATTCTCTGTACCTTTAATGTAAATAAGTTAGGTATTATAATATATCTGTATAATGATTGTATATTTACAGGTTTAGATATCTCAGATTTAGGAACTGTGATTGCTATAAGAGAAAATTCAGAGGAAGATCTTGCCAGAAAAGCTTTTAAATTGAGAAAATTCCTTAATAACTGGCAGGAATGCTTCAATTCTGTTGAAAAGGTATTAATTAATGTATTCTGTTTATTCCTAGAACAATTTCATGGTAAATATTTTCATCAGTATCATGATTTTTTTCGTCCATACTATTAAATTCATTTGTAACTATGATGATTTTATCTCTCTCAAATCAATTTCAGCTAATCAAAAATCATGGGCTTGATATGATCCAAATAGTTGGATATTTTTAGAATTCTCATTACAGTTGTGTGTATTTTATTCTGCCATTCTGTACTGATACTTTTCAGAATCATTCTCTTTCATTAGTAGTACTAGCGTAACATATATTTTTGCTGAATAAAAATGAGGAGAAAATACAGCTATTATTATTACATGCGTATATGACATATTATTTACACATTGACCTGAGTAAGGCATTAAGTATGAACTTAGCTCTTTTTTTTCTGTAATAATGATAACCATGTTTAATGATAATGTTTATTTACATTGAAATGAGATGTCCAATTGAAAGGGGAAGTAATTTTGCCTGGCTTGTTTGTTTTGTATCTCTTATCTGAAAATTATCTCCCTTTCTATAAATTATGCTTTTTCACTAGACTGTGATATCGCATATCATTTAAGGCAAGTGCAGTAATTTAGAACATTGCTTAACTCGTCCTTGTTGAACTGGATGAACTGAAATCTACTTGAGACAAGAAATGCTGTAATCAACCGTGTTTTGATGACTTTAAATGTGTTTGCATTTTTTTCTCTGACTTCAAATATTTGTCAGACATGAAGTTCACATGGTTCTATCTATGTGTTGACAATTTATGTGTCAAGATAAACACTTGACTTGTAATGGACCATTGTTGTGATGGTGTATGTATACAATGTGGTGTGATAAATGCTTACATGACTATTAGCACTCACTCTTGTTTTGTAAACAAACTTGATTCATGGTGTAATTGTGACATTTCTCCAGTGAGTATTTATCTGAAATTAAAACACCACCTTGCATCAGTTGAATTTATAATCATGACATTGTCTTTTTTTATAAATGATAAATTTAATTATGCAACATTTGTCCATGTCTTTTTTTATAAATGATAAATTTAATTATGCAACATTTGTCCATGTTATATCAAGGTCAAGGTCATTTGGCAAGATGGCAATTTTATATATCATTACAGATACTTGACATTACAAGGTATAATTTTTCTGGAGATGTGTGCTTTATTTAAATCAACCATGCACATTTAGTATTCTGTAGTATTATTTTGAAATAAAAGGAATTGTCTGACCTCATGCATTAATTTCTTAAAAATTGCAGTACCTAAGACTGTTGTATAATTTATCCAGTGTATAAAATGATTTCATGTTATTAACTGATTATTCAAAAAGTTATAATATGATGGTCACAATGTTATGTACACGTACATTGTTCTTACTTGTTTTTTATTTTAGAGACTTTCCCAATATGTCACTTCATGTCATGTATACTTTACTCACTTTTCTTTATGGTTTTGTTGATTATGCAAATTGAGGCTGAACTGAAGTCAATAATGAATTAGTCATGCTGTATGTTGATAATCATGTTATGAACAATTGATTTTAATTATGTTGTGAACAATTTTTTTTCAATCACAGTGAGGAATACATGATAATTTTGATACTCGTACTTTGCCAAGGGAAAAATGACTTCCACTTTCTTTGATATAATTTTTAATGTAGGAAAGCTGTCATGTGATTTTTAAGTGAATGCTTTAAGTTGTCAAGTTCATGCGGTGACTCTGATGTTATGTGTGAATCAAACAAACTTTTCATCATCAAACAACTTAACAGGAAAATTCCACTTTGGAGATACTCATATACACTTGAACTAGTTTCTTGGAATACTTAATTGCTACCCTTTATTGCATGAAATGTATTTGAATTTATTATTGTGTCCTTGATAAAATCTCACAGTGGGTTGAGTGGCTTTACTAAATATCAACTAAACTTAGCAGATATGACCAGACTACATTTATTTGAGTATAGAAACCCGCATTAGAATTCAGTTTTGAACTAAATGGAATTACTATTGGTTGATTTTGAATCTGTGTAGCCAATCAGGTGCTTCAGTTTTGAAATTTGTCTCCAAGCTGTTCCATAATTTTAGATCCAGATAATTGTTTTTTATATTAATGGTAAGATGTTAATGTTCACTCTGTCAGTCGTCCTCTCTAATTATCGATAAAAAAGTACACACAGTAATTTTTTTTGTGTTCTATTTCAGTGTAGTAAACCAGTTATAGCAGCCATACACGGTGCATGTGTGGGTGGGGGTGTCGATTTATCTGCATGCTGTGATATCAGATATTGTACGGATGATGCTTGGTTTCAAATAAAAGTATGTAGCCATAAATTTACATGATTTATCTGTACTCTAGATCTATGTTATTTTCATCCTGGATTAGTACCGTTATATCTATAATCTCAAAATGATGGAACTTTGGATATTCCAGATTGCTGAGTTCACAATGTATACCTGCAAAGTGACTTTCTAAGCCTGGATTATTTTACCCTTAGATTAGTGGTCTGTCTATGAATGCAGTCTTTCTATTAGGCATTTTAATAATGTTCAGATAAATAGCCAATCAGAGGCTTTAGTTTTTAGACTGGGATGCAAATTCAGGTTAATCAAATCAAACCCTTGTCTCTTACCAGTAATATTATCGTAGGAAACTCAACACTAAAATGCTTGAGTAAAGGGAAGCAAACTTGATCCAGATAATAGTTATAACAGCTACAATTTGCTTTAGAGTTAAGTCTGAATTATGTTGAATAAATGTATCATCTGGGACCATTTATAGGGATTCAGTTTCATGTTACTTGTAACTAGATATGAGCAGCTGATTGATTAGAAGTGCATGTTAGAAAAAAAAGATTAGTCTAAAAATTGAACACATGATTTTATTCTTCCTAATGACAGTTTTAGAATTAACCAATGTATTTTGAGACAAATCTGATTATTGCTTAAACATGCACAGATTTGGTTTGATATTAGTGAGCTATAGTGTGCAGCTGTACTTACAGTGATAAATCTGTTGTGTTAAACACCTTCTGTATTAATGCCTCAAGTTTGTATTATGGAAGAGGGTTTTTGTTGAAATGTCTTTCACTCATTAAAATTCATACATTGAATATGTATAATTAGGCATAAAAAATGTATAATTTTTGTTTACCCAGCCTACCATATTTTTTCTCTGTGACCTTAGACTTTTTATTAAGACTGAGGAATGGTAATCCACTGTCTCACATTTTTACTTTTCGTGACTAAAATAATTTCAATAGTGGCTTTCAAAAAAAATGTAAAAAAATAATTTCTCTACCTACCTACCTCCTCTATTTTTAATGAGCATTTCACTTGAAACAAACATTTTTTTATGCTTTACTGGAAAATGGAATGTTTCTTTGTTGTTTTCTGTTTTTGTTAAGTAATTTTTCTGTTCTGGTGTATCTATCCTGTGTTCATCAGTAGTTTTTGTTTTTATTTTCATTGATTTATCATTTCAATCAATTTAGGATCGTGTGTTATCACGTTTTAGCAATTATTCTAATGTGCAAACATGATTTAGCACTATTTTGAATTGATCTAAAAAATGAATAGATGAATATAGTTATTTATTGCTAACATTGAGGAAGGTAAATGTAAATAATCAAGTTTTACATCAGGGGATGATCAACCATTTTCCTGGTAGAGTTATCTGTCTTTAATATTGTAATGACAATAGTGGTAATTGCCAGACTTGTATGTGACTACTTTGTTCCAGCAAATATTTAAATATTTTCATTTTTTTACTGGTGATCATATTTCCTACCTTGTTTCATCTGTGTGACACTGTGTAATGCTCTAAGCACAGGCACTGGGGTGCTGGTGATGTGGTCACAGGTAAAAGAATGAAGGAAAAACACAGGTTTAGAGACAGTTAAGGGTCCACAATTTGACTAATTTTGTGTAAGACCTTTGTGCAAACAAGCGGTTGTCTATCACATTATTCATACGTTTATGACTTATTTGGCAAGAATTGTTATCTATATTTAGGGTTTCTGGTCAGGCCAACAGGCTAAGGGTTGATAATAGAAAGAAAAATTGATATCCAAAATAAATTAATAAAGTGTTTTTTTTTTTACTTTGTCAGCATAAAAAATTTTCCCTATGCATAATTTGTATATGTATTCATATTAAGTCAGTTTTGATATTCTTGACTTTATCATTAAATTCATTGATTGTTTGTATAATTTCAGGAGGTTGACCTTGGCTTAGCTGCTGACCTTGGTACTTTACAAAGATTCCCTAAAGTCATAGGAAATGATAGTTATGCTAGGGAGCTGGCTTATACTGCTAGAAAATTTTATTCAGAGGAAGCCAAAGGCATGGGATATGTAAGGTAATATGTGAACTTTTTTCCATTCACTCGGCTAAAATAGATGAACAAAGGTGTCTCAGCCAGGATTTTGACTGAAATGGTAATCTTTCATGTATGATATATTGAAGCATAGTTCTTGGATTTTTTGTGTAAAGATGCTTTGGGATCATAGGTTTGAAATGGACATCAAGAGTACTTTAAGTGGGTCTGAAATTTGCTTTTGTTTTGAAATGTTTATTTATGCTGCATGACATATTACATACTGCGGTATATACATTATTTCACAACACCCTGTCATCACCTGATTCATACAGTCTTGACTGTGTTATTAGACTGCAAATTTCAAGTTGATAAGAATCATGTTACTTTTTCTGTAGTACAAGTGTGATGCTGAAGGCTTCACTATACCTGTATAATTTATTTTCTTATAGTCGAGTGTTACCTGATAAGGTTGCATTAATTGATGCTGCACTGGACACAGCTTCCCTGATTGCTTCAAAGAGTCCAGTGGCTGTGCAGGGTACCAAAATAAGCATGGTGTACTCTCGGGACCATTCTGTACAGGAAGGATTAGAGCATATAGTGAGTATTAGTCATGTTAGAACAGAATTTATTAGTTTTTAGCCTGTCTGTTTCAAAGAAAAATCTAATTAGGATCACTGTTGTTTTTGTTGTGCAAAAACTTTAATGTAGCCTTTTAAAGATATCAACATGACACTTGGGAAACTTAATTATCTGTCAAGGCACAGTTGCAAGACGAGGGACATTATTCCAAAAGCTATATTTTTGGAGTTACACCCCTTTTTAACTTGGAATTTGGTCAAAATTGCTTGTTAAATGGAATGATGTAAAACAGACAAGCATTAGTGCCACTCTGTGAAGCTATTGTTTATCTTCTTGATAAGTTGAAAGCAATTGTGAACGGTATTTGAATTTCAAATTATAATGAAATACCAGGGCTAATTAACTATAAAAGAAAAGTTTTTACTAATTTAGATTGCATCATATCTATTATTACTTGGAGAATCTGGTTTGCCCATGTACTGATAGATACTAGATTATAGATAAGTATTAAGTATATTGTGGTAAAGTATGCATGAATTCACTACTCTGGTTTTGGTGCAGATATTATGATAAGTTTGCTCAAACTGTTGATGAACATTCAGTCAGCTTGAGACTGGGATGTGACTGAATGAATAACCAGGATTCCTGCCAGTTCTTACTTACACATTTTTGGAGGAATCTGCTGCATGAAAGACGTCCACTTTTAGGGGTCTACACAAACACTGTTAATCTGGGGGCTATAAGTTCCAACCTGGAAAGAATAGCATGTTCTCTGTGAGCTACTTTACTTAAGCTGTTCAAAGAATTGCTTACAGAGTAAAATTTCTGACTGGCTAATAACCTTGGAGCAATGTCTTCTGTTTTGTACTGAACTTGGAATCAGACATTATTAAATATATGTACATACATTTACTATGTAATTAAAATCAGACATAAATGTATGTACATATATTTACTATGTAATTAAAATCAGAAATGATTGTATGTACATATATTTACTGAATATTTTGAATCAGACATAAATGTGTCTACATATATTTACAGAGTATTTGGAATCAATCAATGTTACAAAGTGCTGACATGACGGAGGCTGCTATGGCATTAATGCAGAAAAAGAAAGCAAAGTTCTCCAAATTGTGATATTTTCATTGTATCCTTGAGGCTGTGATCGATGAGGACAAAGAAAAAATAATATAAAGATGACATAACTGTGTAAATTCTTCCCATGTTTTCTCTGAAAATCCATCATTTGATGGATCTGATATCAGTGTCTTTTGTTAAATATTATAAGATACATGTTATTCTTGTACTAAAAAATAAATTATTACATGTACATATGTTATATCCATGTTGATTTTTTCTGATACATTTTTACATTATCATATGTTTTAATCCATGTATATGTCAGCCTGCAGATGGTAAAATTTGCTCATAGATTCCATTTAAAGCATTAAATGTGTTAAAGAATTTTACTGTTTTGGACAACCTGTTTAAAATTCTTCACTCTCTCTCTCTTTATATGTACACGCATGCATATGACTTACTGTAGTTTTTGGACTATTTTATAACATATGTTTTTCTGTGTTATATAATGTCTTATCATGCATAATTTGTAATAAGTTGCTTTTTTGTTACATTTTAATTATTGTGTAATCACAGTTTATGTAAATTATATGTATAATGTATAATATGTATAATGTATAATAAAAGAATGTCAATGAATAAAACAGAAACATTTCTTCAGCTTTTTTTGTTTGCTAAACATTGTGCGCATTTAGTTAAAATAGCAAGAATTTTACATTCAATTTATCCAGTGAATTTAATGAGGAAATAATGTCTCAAAATAGTTGTGAACTTTAAATGTTGTTCGTGGAATGCAGACATAGGAGATAATGTCAATGTTGAATGCTTTGAAAAATATTTTGCCAATTTTGTATGTCCTTGATTTTTTTGTAATAGTTTTGTTGATGGATAATAAGGTTTTAGCAAGGTTGTTGTTTATTTAGCGTGAGGGAGTGTGTGTGGAGCATGCTTGTTGTTTTTAATGGGGCTAAAACTATGGTGCAGGAGCGTAGAAGACATATGCTGAAGGGGTGCAGGGATGTTAAAAACTTAAGTTTGTGGGGCACAGGAGGGAAGATGTCATATACTGGAAGGGTATGGGGCACAGAAGACTTATGTAATTGGGGTGTAGATGATGTAATAGTATACTGGAGGAGAACAAGGCTGTAGAGAGTGTTGTTTGGAGGGGTTCAATTGTGTGTATGATATTAAGCTGGAGGGAAAAACGGAATAAATGGCAGCACCTGGGTGCCGCTGAAGAGGACATCTTAAAGGTTTCAGGAATATGGAAGACATGTGCTCAATTGGTGTTTGCTTTTGGTATGCGGATATGATTTACTTATGCATACAGCTCAAATATCTATAAATTGAAATTAGTTTTTCAGTATTTCACAGGATGAGTATATTTGTGACAGGTACATCCCTCATCAAAGATGAGGATTTTTTACATTGTTACAGGGTTTACTCACTCTTGAGAATTTATTCAGTACACACCACTTATGTATCCATATTTATTGTTTCTAAATATGTGAATATGTATGACAAATATTCCCTTTTGCATGTGGCTAAATGTTTTTTTAATTATAAAAATGTTTCTGGAAAATCTTAACAATATTTCCTCAGCTTGAAGCCTGAAGTGTCTGGTTTCTTGTGACATTATTATCTCTCATAGTCTACAGCTTAAGGTAGAAATCATCTTTGAAAGGAGACATTACTAATTCCCTGTGGAAGTTATTGTAATATATCATGTTCGTATTAAATGGTATAACAGCTAATAATGTTAGACAATATTAAACTTTGCTTGGTCATACAGCTTGCAGGACAATGTCAGATATTGATGTATTCTGATATTAGCTTCTCAGCAATTTGTATCAACTCCAGATGCCATGCTGGGTAAATAAGTCATGATTGTACTTATATTACATAAGTATTTCCGTAGTCTCGCTTGTAGGATTTTCTTTTTAATGAATAAGTCTATCATAATAAAAAGAAACATTTGAACACTTTAATTATGGATAATGATACAAATTCCTAACATAACGATATTTTTTGTAAGAATTAATCCTTCAAATTAAATAGTCTTACAATCAGCGTTTAAACTTTTCTGTTATTAATTGTCATGTTTTGCGTACAAATATATCACGCTTTTGTCCTAAATGGAGAGTTAACATGCAGGCATGAATGACTGCATACGTTAAAGCTGTTTATCTGCAGTTATTTGACAACAGCATAGAAAAAAACAGTTCAGTGGGGGGTGCTTTATGAAGAGTAGTTCTTTTGCTCATACTTTAACACAGAAGTTTCATTGCTTATTGCAGCGTTGGTTTGTCTATTAACAATTATATGCATTTTGACATGTATTGTATTCTGTTTACGCGACTTAGTTAAACGTGACGCACTAATCATGTTATGCTCAAAGATTTGTCGCAAGGTTTCGTGAAAAGATAAGAAGTGAAAAAAAAGTGCACGTCTTGGTAAAATATCCAAAACAACAATCTTGCTTTAAGGTATAACTTCAAATGTTTACGTTTTGCAAATAACTGGCAATCTATTGAGATGTAAACAAAATATGACGAGAGATAATCGTCCACTTTTGCTTGTGGTCACGTGTATCACTCATCACTAGTTACGTACGTATAACTTGTTACAAAACAATGATAACTCAGTCTATGACAGCAAAACAATTCAACAAGCCCTTGGTTAAATTGTTACTTCAACTGTGAAGGCTGGAGATAAGCGAATACGTCCATTTTTAGTGGATTAAAACCCTCCCGAAAATAATCCTGCTACCGAACGGATCAAATCGGTATGAGCCTTTTAATGCATGTATATGTAATTATAACTTTGCATGAATACAGCTACGGTCGAAACCTGAACATTTAAATCTAAGCAGTAGTGTCATGCTTTTACCAACAATATAAATATGGTAATTTATACTGATAAATTTACATTTGTCTGATTGAAGTGACGTTTCACAATGGTGACATGTCCGGATTACGATTCAAAGAGTCCTACCGACCATGCTGAATATGCGTGCTGAATATATAACTTATATATCAATTGTTTGAAATTCATTTACAATGGTATAAGGCAAATATGATAATTAGAATAAAAAATAAATTATCGTGTCTTGAGCGTCGAAACTCAGCTGCGTTAATACTCAGAAAAACTGATTCATGTTAACCCCTAAAATAACAAACAGGTATCGAAATTCTCTATATAAACTCATATCTGTATAATTATGTATACACGTGTTTGTAAATGTTGAAAGGCACGAATGTATATTTACGGCCATTAGGATAGTTATAATGTTAATTAACTTAGTTTAACGACCTGTTTAAGAATGAAGCATCTACATAGATCTGTTTCAAGGCTTCAGTCTAACACGACTAATAAGAGGCTTTATATTATAAGCAATGTTCTCAAACTTATGTCTAAAACCGCAGAAAATGGACAGAAGACAGGCTTTCTTAACCCCAGTCAATTAACAAGATTTGTCTACAAACTCGAATCTTTCAGTGCTCACTGCATACTTATGTACCTACGTGCAAAATGATAAAACCGCTAAGCTCTACCTGCATTCAGTTCATGTCTACGTGCACTTATGCACGTTCACGCTGTCTAGGTTGTCGCGTAATTGTATGATAACTGTCCAAACAGTATATCTTATGATAAAAATAGGATTTCACATTTGGCAGGTTAATTTTACTCGAGTGTAAACTAAGATAAAACAATTTAATAATCAAGAGATGCTCATAAATTACAAAACAAGGTGTTTTTTAGTAATACATACACATTCATTGATTCATGACATTTTATTTCACGCCCAATAAGGAATTTATGATCAATGCAGTGTATATATTCTACGTAAAATTATATAATTTGTGACCCAGTCCGTTATAAAGTACTTTGTCTTATTAGTATTGCTGTTTCTTCCTTTTTTAAAAGATGAGCGATTTTTGTACTATATGCGGGTAAAGTTTATTGTTACAATTTTACTGTCGATTTTATTGAATTTGAAGTGACTTTCTTTTACTTTTGCATTGTGAGTGAATTTCCTTGTACAAACTAATTTATGTGGCAGTAAAAAATTGGTAACTATCAGTACCATGTTCATACAAAGTGTTTCAATAAGAAATGTAGCATGCTGCAATTATTAATGCAATCTGAGACCATTATACACATATATGTGTATAATGGTCTCAGGTGCAATGAAAAACTTGCATTAGTGCAATGTACGTACTCGACTGACTTTTATCATGTCAATATTCGGACCACCTTGTTTTTAACTACGTTCGTTTTGAATAAATATTTGCATGAAATACGACGTTAGTAGGATTTATGAGATGATAAATTCTACGCAATTCACTCTTTGTATTGAACATTTTATAACGCAATTTCCAAGGAGAAAAGTGAATCACATTATGCCAGTAATGTAATTTGTGCCAGGGATGTTGTGATCTTGTGATGTTAAAGTATTGATTGATTACTTCTCACTTTTAAGCTGTAAACATCCGTTATATAAATATTGATTCACGCTGTTAAATGTAGAATAAACCGTATGTATATATTTTAGATTAAGTTTTGTTATTTTGTATATTTCCCTTGAAAAAAAAACTTAAATTGCCATCACGCAAATAAATCGGATAATAAGCACGATAGGGTCCATTAGACCCTTGGACAATGTACATGTATTCAAACGACTATACCTGACTGACTAATGGACCCCTAAATGTGCAAGTGGAGTCAGAAATTGCCCGAACTCTACTCCTTCAATCATAGAGCATTTCATATTGCGGTAAAATCATTCATTATATTCGTATTCAAAACAACCAAAATCAATGTACATTGGGGAAAGATTGTGTTCAGTGTGGCAATGATATATTGTACATTTACTTGGAATGAACAAAGACACATATCCTTACAAATAGTTGGGCGTGTATCTATATCACTACACATGTACATGATTATATACTAATATCACAGGTATTTACTTCAGCAATCATGAAGCGCGTCGTCAAACAACATCCACACTACGTACGTCATAAAACATGAACACGGCGGAGGTGATTTTCTAAAATAACGTACGTCTTACCCAACATGTTTTTGTTAACATTTATAAGACAAAGTCTTACTCAATATTCAATATACTGATATAGAATTTGTGAGTTGCCTGATAGTTATTTGATCTAGTATATTGATATTTAAGCAGAACCTGTTGTAAACTTATATACAGCTAAACCTCGATAATGAGTCTAACTTAAGGACCCGATAAATCGGTTGTAATGATGAGGTGGTCTAATTATCAAGTTGAATTACAGTGGAGTTATTGAAAGCTGGTCCGGAAATAAGTGGCCGTTTATACAAGGTGGTAGTAATATTCTAGTGGTCGCTATGTGAGGTAAACTGTATATGCGTGGCATACGACATGATTACTGGACGAACGCTTTTTGATAATCTTTTCTTACATTGTCATGTTGATACCCGACTAAATATCAGACATTGACCACAAACTATGGTGGCGAAAATCCAATAAACGTTTCACTGGATTTGGAATAATAAAATCGCGAACTTAGATAAGTGGCATCAGAGTAAAAGATTAAACTTATCAGCGTGTGGTGACGCCCCAGAATTCCGTTCATTATTATTTTCTCTCTTTTTTGAGATCTCGATTGATTATTTCGAGACTAAAAAAATGAAGTATTTTTTTAATTTCTCTAAATATGATACCCATGCCTTTTCAGGAAGACAGTAAACTTAAATGTGATGTAAAAATATTTTACATATTGCATTAAGCAAACGTTATGAAATGATGCGCAACTAAACATTATTATGGCAGCATGTTTCAAGGTCTGTTGGAATGGATAACGGACAGTTACATGCTGTCTCTACATTGGTATATTTTCAACTCATTCATCACTCTGATTATCGCACGTACTAGAAATTCTAGAATATGTTTGCTTTCTGTTGTCAGTCTCCTATGGTTGTATTGTTGTTGTTTTTCATTGGATGGCAAAAAAATGGCCTTGCCTTTTATTTTTTGCGTCAAATTCACGCAAACGCCTGGAGACAGCAAGAAGTTGCAATTTGTCACGTAGGCGCTTAGTTAATGAAACTGAAGTGAACCTATCATGGAATGTGAATAATTAAATTGTCTGGCCATAAAAACAGAAATGTAGTACGTTTTGGCAGTAAGTTGTATTGTTTTTATAATAATAATTCATCTGTTACTAGTCATAAGATCGCCGATTGCTCTATAATTCAAGAGGTATAGAGGATACGGATAATGAATTGTCATTTTAGACAAAATTTATGTCATAGTAAAGTGAATCGGATTAGTGTATTTCTGTATCGTTAGAATTAAATTCTCAGTCGTCTTTAATATTGTTGAGTCACTCCAACCGGAAGTACACCATTATGCTCAATGAAGATTTAGCCCTCGAACCTATTTCAGAAACTATTTCAGAAGATGACGATAGATCTGTGATGTTATAATCATATATTCATTTGTAAATATTTGTGTGTATCACATACAATCGTATGTAACATAGTACATTAAGCTGGTAATGACGCAAGTTGTCCAGTTATATGACGTGATGTGAATACTTCACGTGAAGTACGAATAATCTCTGATTGGCACGAGGAACTACACGTAAATACAAGCACTTTCCATACTTGGCGACCAGCTTAATATAACAACCACCTTATTATAACGACCACATATTTTCGGACCGGATTTTACAGTTTCTTCGATAATTCAAGCTGATCACAAGGCCACCACAATATTAGGACCATCATGAGTCCAAAATTGATCTCAACCTATACGATCAGGTGTAATCGAATCATTTTTCTCTTTAAACGAGTATCATATTCAAGTGAAAAGGTTCCCAACCATGTGCTATTAAACAAAATACACTGCCATTCTCCTCGAACATTCTTCTCTACACTTGCTGCTTTTAATTGCACTCGATGTTACTTTGCCTTCTTCATGTGGAAGTATCAGGCTAAATTTCTTTTTGTTATCATTTATCAATAGCAATATACAGTGTGCATGACGTAAGTGTGGACAGACGGTCAGATAAGTACCAAACATGGAATACTTGTGATGTGCGAACGGGGTTTAATTCAATTGAATGCTAAAATATTAACAAACTGCTGAGTCATCAGTACGTATTTGTATTACTCCATAATTATTAGGATTAACACAAACGTTCGAAAAACTAAGGGTGAAAATGTTTGATTCGGTTTCTTGTTGAATCTATGGAAGTCTGTAGGTGACATTGACAACAGAAATTGTAACAGAGAAAGTGCATTACTCCCGGGTTTAACGTCGCACCAACAGCCAGAGACATTTTGCGCCTCTTCAAGCTTCAACGATGGAAGAAGAGCCTATGCTTACGTTTTGGTGGAACCACCGACCTTCTGTATGCCAGCTGGGTGGCTTCCTAACACACGAAATCTTCTAGGTGGGATTCGAACTCAGCAGTTAGAGGCTAGTGATTATTAGAGGAGAGAGTATAACTGACAGGTGATAGTATGTGTAAATTACAGGAATTATCGCGATATTTCAACTTGATAATGAGATCACCAATATTACGACCAATTTTAATCCAAAATAATGGTCTTACTATTGAGTTTTACTGTATATTATTTTGTATTTCATTTGTCATTTATTATATATACATGTATTACGAAGCTATCTGTTTGATATCAAGTCAAGTCAAGTCAAATTTTTTTATTGGCTTTAAATATCAAGTTCATCGCCAAATAAGTTAATTACAATGATGGCGGTACTTGAGGCAGCTTACAACATACTAATATAAAAGAAATATAATACAAATATAAATGAAAATACAATTAAAAGCATGCATGTATACTTAATGTTTCATGGCAAATAGATAGAAAATAAAAAAAAGTATTACTTTTGGAATCCTGTTATCGGTTATACACTAGCTAGCAAAATACCTCTGAAAATAATAAATCTAACTCTAAAAGACAATTAGTTATTTCGTACATTTGAAAAATCAAAAGGCTCAGAAGGGGCATGTGATTTCAATTTAAAAATAGATATTTACCTTGCTCGACGTAAAAAAGACTGTCTCGATTTATTGGCGTGATAAATGAAAGATGCAAGTTCAATTATTTTTGTATAACTATTCAAATTCATCAATAAACGAAACTTCTGAAGATTTGGCCTAGTATAATAATATTTTTGAAGATATTTTTTTCTAAGATCAAGGTAAAACGGACATACTAAAAGAAAATGATACTCTGATTCCACTTGATTCATATTACATAATTTGCAAATACGCTGGCTTTTTTCAATATTTCTACATCTACCTTCTTCAATTGCAAGTTTGTGTGCCGAACATCTAAATCTGGCCAATGACATTCTATACTTATCAATATTAATACAATTAAGATAATTTTCAAATTCAAAACTAGTTTTAAAATCTCTGTACAATTCCAGCCGTGAGAAACAATTTAAATCACTAAACCAACTTTGTAAGTAATTATCAATAATTCTCTGAATTACACAATTAATTTGAGTCATACTTATGTTCACACTATCCCATAAAAACGAAAAACCAAGATTACATAGTAGTGGCTTTACTTTAACAGACCAAGAATTTATTAATTCGCCATTAGGATTATTCATGTGAAATAACTTGAACATTAACGAGTTTGGGGCTTTCATAATTCTATACCAATACTTTACAATTCTAATTTGTCTCTTAACAAGTAGTGGATATCGTCCGAATTCTCCATATACAGCTGTATTAGAAGTTTTATTATGAACACAAAGCAATTGTTTCAAAAATATTATATGTACTTTTTCAATTTCTGGTGATTTATCTGACACCTGAATCGTAGCTATTAGCGTGTGTCGTGATAAATGTCGAATCATTTTAACTCTCTCATCCATTCTCCCACTAAGCGGGCCCATTGAAGTTTATTCCAAGCTTCTTGTGTGTACAAATCAGTACAAATTGATAATCTTATGTTAGTCTAAAAATACATCAGAATTTAGGTCAGGCGAATCCATATTTTAAAAAAATGTTCTCATGGAAATGTCTCTAATCTACATTAATTACTGTCATCCATGCATCGATTTTCGTCTAGCTACACGCCTGGATAAAAATCTTCTAATGTTTAACGTACATTTTGTACTTATATGTATTTTGACCAATTAAACATGATGAAGACAACACAACGCGATTCACATTAAACACTATTTATAGACACCGAGCGTTATTTTAACACAACAAACCGAGAAGATATTATATCATTATTTGTATTCCTAGTAATTAATTTCTCAGATCATAAAGGATGTAATAAACCACATTGAGATAAGCACACATACATGTTAAATTATCTCCAAGATAGCCTTGAGATTATCATAAAACACTCAGACATTTCACGAGAAGCAACAAAGTCGTACGTGCATATTGTCATTGTCCGAATTGTTGAGATGTTCCGACAAGCCATGAAGAAAAAAAACGCGCGAAATATGAATCTAGTCAGAATTACTTGGATTTTACTGATGTAATATAGCAATATTTGTTCATTAATTCACAGGGTCGTGAGTGCGGTTCCTTTGTTAGAGGTTTACGAATGTTATTATAGTATTACTGTATTTTTGTGAGGCCTGTTATGTTTTGCTAACGATATTCGGTACAGATCCAGACACACTGTTGTTGTATTTATTTATCAGTTCATATTTAACTGGGGAAGTGTGCACCCCCGAGAATATCATGATTGATCCGTCCGTTCGTCTGATGCAACAGTTAAAATATTTCTCCTCTTCATACTCATAAAGAACATCCACAGTGATGTGCCAGCTTCAAATTAAAAGATTTTTTCCGATGAAAATAAGGTCGAATGCTCCGTACAAGGACCCAGAACCATAACTCTACATTCAGCACATATTTTTGTAATGATGTCCTATTTATTAAAGTGGTTAAGTTCAAATGTAGATTGGTATCTTTGAAGATGCACGAAAAACATATGAACTATTTCTTAGTGAACAGTACTCTTGAGTTATCTCCCTTTAAATGAAAAAGGCTGTGTCTAGGACATGCGTCACTTCCGCTGATAACTCTTGTTCTGCAATTACATGGTTGATGTCATACGTTAAACAGTTCTGCTATTGCTAGTATAATGAGAATAACATATACGGTATCTCTGTGTTCAGTGTACACGTAAACTGTCACGAATATTTATTGCAGAAGAGCAAGGTACCATGTGGGTTTTTTATGAAAAAGTACACACTTTCAACAGACCAATTGTTGGCATCAAGACGATAAGCAAAAGGAACTTGTGTCCCGTTTTTAAAATCACGCGAGGATGTTGTTGATATAGGGATGCATACAAATATACAATATGCAAGAGACAATTGATATATAAACACTTTGTTTGTCACACCATCGTAGACACGATAAAACTTCGATATTGCTATCGATTTTCACGTGGTCTGTAAAATAACTCACCACATTATGTTGACAATATGACCGACGCCTTGTATGTCCTAAAGCAAGTGTACTAAAGCAACTTTTAGACGAAACAACCGCGAGTGAATAGCAATAACAATCACAAAACTTATTCTAAGAGCACTACTACACCACGTGTAGTTTCTCTGGTATGCGCATTTACATTTTTATTTATGTTGTCAAAACACTTAATGTTATTACATCAGAACTTTGCATCAGTTCAGATAATAATTAATCCTCTGAATTCGGGAATTAGGTCTACGCTAAAACAACATACATATTACCTTGATTTCATCAATATTTGCAAATACATGTATATGCTGTTGCTGTTGTTATTTATGTATTTGTTAACATCAGTGTCCGTCAAATTTATTAACATAACATTTGTTAACTTAACATTTTGTTTTTATATTGATGCTGATGGGGTGGAGACTGAGATCAACAAGCCAGTTTTATAATCATGTACAAAATACATGTATGTACACTGTATAAAACTTAATAAAACAGTGTGTCCTTCGTGTGAAGTAATGAACAGGATGTGTACTTACTGATGAAACTTTTCGTGTTTACATGCAAAGTTTGTTTAATGCATTTTCACGATGTGCGACTGAACGCAGTAAAATCGGTTAAATAGTACATGTCCGTTCCAATTATTTCTTTTTTAAAAATATGATCTTAGTTGGTAAGGGTTTGAGACGAAAAAAACCCTTAACCTCATTCTTTAAAGAGAAATCGCTCCGAGAAAATTTTATTGCTTTAATAATACTTGCGTGAAATAAATACGACAAAACTATTGATAAATTATATGTTTCAGGATTGTACGTGCCAGACGGGAGATGTATACGTGACTGAACAGGAATACGTACATATTAATAGGAATTTATCGTAAAGTGTTTTGAATAATTTCCTCAATTTTCAACATAGCATAATTATCACAGGTTGTCGTAAAATGTAACATACAATAATACGTGCAGACATAAAGGATTTAAATGTTAAAAATTCAAAATGAATGCCGGACCAGTCATAGTCATCACTTTTGAACATAAATTGTTCCCTAGACAAGTCTCACTAAATGGTCGTTTGTTTGTATTAGATAAAACCAAGTCCTCACCGTACTTCAGTAATAAAAATCAGTTGCTAACCCGCGTTCCAGTAATTTTCCGCACCGGTCCGAAGGTCATTGGAAATTTCCTCACGTATGAACCAGAGAGGTTGGAGGAGATAAAAGACATTGCATCTCCAGGGAAGTTTCAGCAGAGAATCATGTGCCCCAGAGATGACTCGATTCCGAGTCCTGTCTCGATAAACTGTCGTCTGCTCTACAAACTCCGATAACCAAACTAAGCGACAGAGGTTGCATATTTACAATGCTGAGCTTTTGAACAGCTAGAAAGCTTGGTCCTAGCTTTCCTTGTAAAATGGAGGGACGGGGTCAAGGAAATGACTTGAAGGAAACAGTTTATGAGGAAAATTAATGTAATGCGACCATATCAAAATGAATAGGCCATCGGCGGGAAGTACGTATAAATTAAAAACAATAGGTAGAGTGTCTGTGAGATATTATGTAATATTTTTGCTTGTGTCTAATGTTAGCAATTAACAGTCTGATTAAGGGAAACAATCACAATGCAGTTATGAAAACAATCATAATCCGATCATAAACTAGTCAATCACAATGCATCTGAAATCGTCAATATACAAAAAAAAAACACATCAAGAACTTCAAATGACTTTGAGGACCTTCAGAAGCTCAATTGATATGTATGCAAAATATCTAAACTGGAGCATAACAGGCACATTTATCTCGATCACTCTCTAGTTTTCTGTGTATTCTTTTTTGTATTTTCCAACCTGTGTTTTTTTTCCCGCGCGTATATGTTCTCAGCCCTTCAATATTTATAGAAATTGATACTAATGAGATTGATCCCTGTATGTTGTTCATGTAAGCTTTTCTCGGGTCAGTTATATAAAGGAAACATTCTGTTTTGTTTTAATGGAAAGAGCGCCCATTAATGGCATGGCGGTCATCACTTTGTTTCTGTAATGAATGTCCTCCTAGAATTATCATTCACTATGTTTTTATCTTTAATTAAATGGTTCAATTTTGTATCTCAGGTATTCTGGCATCAGTAAAATCTCCGCATACATTTAACAGATATACGGAAATCACCGATGTTTCACGAATGGACGGCAGCGAATCACTTGACTCAAACGAATTGATCAATCAGAGCGCCGGATAACTTACGCTGTACCTGTTCCTTTGGTGTACTGCAACATGGGATGGGAACCAGTTTAACCATTTCTAGATTACTGCGGTTGTCATCACGTAGATCGTGGTAGTTCTTTCGAAGTCGGAAAATTGTTAGTAAAAGTTGGATTCCTTTTCGCTGTTCGCCGTTTCGTATAGTTTTCTGTTAACTACAACTGTGTTGCATTGTTTCCTTCGTAGATTTTTTATGCAAATCAACTAATGGAATCTGACTTCCAAGGGCAAGTCGGAAACACGTGCATAAACATAGGGGGCTAGACGTTGAAAAGATTGTATATAATGATGTATTCCTGTCTAAAATGGCCACACGAACGTTTATTAAATATATTTGGGCCCCAATACACCAGAATACTCTATCCTTTGAGCGTTCTAGCCCCATATTGCGTGAACGTAATATAAAAAGGACATTGTTAAACGGAGATAAAATGGCAAAAATTTAGTTACATTTTATTAAACTTATACACGCACCGTTCGGATCAGAGGAGGGGGCGAATCGATTTAGACTATAATAAGGTGGGCTGCTCCGGTTGGAGACATGATTTCTAAGTCCATTCGTCTCCACCTCTGATCCGAGTGGTGCATGAATCATTAACACTGCTTAGGATAACTGCCAGCAAATATAATTGAAATACTTTCGAGAAAAGACGTAAAATCCGAAAAATGACATAGATTTATTTATATACTCTTCAATGAAAGTAATCATGCATGTCTCAAACGCATGAATAGAATAAAATTAATCAAGACAAACGATCGAAGTTATATCATTAGTTTAGTATAGTATAGATCGTTTATTGTAAACATGTACGGGCTGTGTGTGTCTAGTTCGTATTGCTGTGATATGGAGTTCTCGCTTGTAAGCAAGTCTGTATAAGATCGTTTCGTCAGTGCTGTGGTCGTTTATGAGACAATTCGTTATTGCTTCCATAGGCGAAGTTTTACCTTATGTTTGCGTGTTCGATATTCCTCGGTATGTTTATAAAAATTGGAGTTCGATAATCGGTAGGCCTGTGCTTGAACTAAAATGAATAAAAATGATCATGTACAGGTTGTGTATTGGTCTCAGGTACAGGCTTGTTTAATCTACCCGTTAATTTTAATTATAATCTTATTCCTAACAAGAGAACTATAAGCCAGCGTTGCCCTTGATTCAAAGAGAAAAGTTTAGGGACCAGCTGCTCCATTCTCTTAAAAACGTGAGATGGGTCCATCTTGATCGTTGAACTGTATGTATGTACGTGTATTTTCTACTTCCAGCTATGATAAGATAATTTGCTTTGGCCTTCACAGAAAACGTTCTTTCCTTTAATGTCATACTTTATAGAAGGTAATTTTATTTACCTATTTGAATGCTTGCAAACAGTGGCGTTTCTGTTTGTTTTTCAAAAATCAGTCAATTATTCATGGATTGAATATTGAATGTAATTAAGGGACTGTACAATACGGATAATTATAGTGTTCGAGATAGATTTGTATCATTATTAATAGACTGTGTTATGCATGATTCAATTAGTGAACATTGTATCCTATTGTAAACGCAGTGTTCAGGGTTATGCATTTTGTCACGTCCTTACATAAGTTAATGTACGGATGTTTCGAATTGTTTTGTTTGTATGTATAACATCTCCTGTCGGAGATCAATGTTCTGTCTTAAACCAAATAGATATCTCTCAGATTACATACACGTATTGAGAAAGTTATTTTTCTTGTAGTTGAATTAATACAGTTGAAGACGACATGCTATTAAGGATAGTTTTTTCACGCGCTTTAATCAAGCGTGATACTCGGTTGCGCTTCAATGGTTATCTACAACAACAAACATGGCGGATAGCCTACGTGACTGTAACAGCATACACCAGGGATTCATCAATAAATGCAAGGTTTGTGGAGGTGTTACTACTTTGAAACTCTGTGCTAGGTGTAAACACGTTGCGTACTGTTCAAAGGAACACCAAAAGCAGGATTGGATTGATCATAAAGTGTTCTGCAAGACTTATTGTCAAGAAATAAACAGCGTCGCGAAAAGTGGTGAAAATCAAGAATCGTTTCGATCATCACCAATGGGGGTGGTTTCGCGACATCTTCAGTCATTATCGATATATTCTCAGGACGTAGTGGCGAATGTCACGTCTGAGAGTTCGCATGTGATGAATCAAGTCAAACCCACGGATGAACGATCTAATGAATTGTTTACCAACACGTCGTCATTGTTGCCTGAAGATAATAGACAGTCAAACGTTACTGAAATTGATGTAGATAAATTTATAAAATCTGAAAACTCTCATTCTGATCAAACTAATTCTAGGAATAATATTGCAGAAGATTCGTCTGTTACCAAAACTAGTGATAATAAAAGATCAAATGATTTTGAAATTGAAAGTGGAAGTTCAGAGAAATTCATTTTAGAATCGGAAGAGTCACAGTTGCACGCACCGGACTATTCTAAAGAAACTGGTGTTCCGGATAACCAGCCCAGTGTTGATTCCAGTATGCCATATATAAGTGTAGTACAGTCTAGGAACAAAGCACTCAGTGATTATGTTATAAAATGTCTCAATTCTTATGGACTATGTGTGATTGACAATTTTCTTGGTGATTCCAAAGGAACAGATATTTTAGATGATGTTACAGACTTGTATGACCAGGGATCTCTGTCTAGTGGAGAACTTGTGAACACAGCATCTCCAAAAGGAGCAGTTCGTGGAGATGTTATTACTTGGGTTGAAGGAACTGAACTGGGCTGTAATAACATTGCATTTCTAATTTCTTCAATAGATGCTATTATGTTACATTGCCAAAGATCTTTGGGACAATATCACATAAAAGGGAGATCAAAGGTATAATGTTTTCCTATGAAAAGAAAAAAATATTCTTGATATTTTTATTCAATTGTTACCGTCATAGTGATTTTTTTCAATTTTGGGAAAGGGTCCAGTCCAGTTGGCAAAAAATGCACAGTGTGATGCCAAAATTGGGAATTTTTCGGCTGGGAATTGGGAAAAATGTCTTTATTTTCAATTGGGAAGGGTCCATTTAGTATTTACCAGACCCAAACAAAGAAGGAAAAAGATCTCTGCTATGATATATTATATCAAATACATAGTTAATTTATTTAGGTATTTTAAGATGTAAGTTTTTTTTTGTAATTGATACTTTAACAACTACTTGAAAAATATGATTGTGTTTTACCCAAAATACCAGATTTATTCAGATTCAAATTATCTAAGGTAATTTTTTTGTCAGTCATTTTTTGATGGTATATTTAGCATTTCACCTGCTAACTAGTGATCTTAGAGACATGCGTATTAATCATTTAATGCAAAGACCTGCATTATGAATATGATTACCACAACACTTTCAGATTGCTACTTTCTCCACTTGCCCAACATTTAGAACAAGTAAAAATTAATGTATACAAGCACAAATTTCATGACCTAATGTCAAAAATATGATAGGATTTTACGATTTCAGACAACTAGAGCTCTCAATAAAAAGTGGTTCTTGCACTCAAAGTCTGAATTTATGCTACATGTATACCTTTGTATGAATAAAAATTATAGTAACTCGGTCATATTTACCTTACCCCTTCAGGTCTTACTTCACAGCTGTGGAATGATCACATTGTTTTACATTACCACAAGCAGCTACCACTTAATACAGCTTATTTCCTGTAATTTATTGTTTTCAAGTGCTTAATAACCTAATTTTATTTTTCTACTTGTATGAACTATTATATAAGCTAATGTTATACAGCTCTCAATTTAGACAGGATTGTGTCTTGCAGAAATAAATATATGAATATGAAAAATAATAAAAATTCAACAGAATTTAGATTTATTGATTTGTACTTCTAATTAAGTTCATCTAAAAATTTCTGTTTGGCGTATGATGTTATATTTACTTTATAAGATAAAATTCATGTTAGTTGTTGGTTGGTTGTATTGGGGTTTAACGCCGTTTTTCAACAATTTTTCAGTTATATACGGTGACCGGTTCACCTAACCAGTTTTCCTGGACTGTATACTAACCAGTACTAACTTACCCTTCCACAAGGAGCCGGCAACTTCTCCACATATGGAGGAAAATTGACATTTTTGTCAAATTTTCATGGAAGGGTATGACCTGCCGCGACCGGGATTCGAACGCGGATCTCCGGGCTGCAACTCCATCGCACTAACCACTGGACCACGGCCACGGCTATTCATGTTAGTACAATAACTTTAATGTATGTTACAGTAATATGCAGGCATTGTATAAAAATATAATCTAATATTACCATAGACAACCTGTATAGAAATGCATTTAGTGACAAAGTTAACTGGAAAAATACACTGTAGACTTTTTCCCTTCATTTTCTTTGATATAGAATGTATAATAATTAACATAGAACAACCATAGTAAGTAAGATTCTAGCAATGTTGTTAGGCTTGAAATAGTTATCTTATAGCACTACTATACAAAAATCCTTACACATTGTTGTGTAATGTAACTAGGATACTGTATATAATTAGAATGAGTATTATTTATTTTTTAAATTTAAGTTGTTGTAGTACTCCTTACATAAATCCTATCATAGCTAACTTTTGGAGTTTTGGGTACACTATAATACTCTTCTTTGCTTCATGAAAACTTTTGAAAACTTCAAAATAGTGGGAGAACTTTTTTGTTAAGTTGGATCTATTGGATTTTGTTTGGCACAAACATCAGTAATTAACTAGTGCACAAATTATTATTATAAACATCTTCAGTATGCTCACTAGACATCAAAAGTTAAGGGTCAAAATTGAACCTTGGCCAATATAATTTGAAGAGTCAACAAAATTTCTTTCTGTTTCAACAGTAGACTTGGCCCTTTGGTATCAATTCTCAAGAGTCATAAGCTTTATTTTGCTAATTCCTAGAGTCAAAATACCATTTAAAGGGTCAGTTGAAAGCCCTTTTGTTGTAAAGAACAATTTATGACTGATACTGTTTTGCTAGTGTTTTCTTATTGTTATGTATCATATATAGATAACATTTTCATTTTTTTCTAAGACCCCAACTTACATCTTAATGAGTTATTTATGTCTTTGAAATTATAAATGTATTACTGTTAAATGTTTATTAATTGTTACATTGTCTATTATCATGATATATTACTTGCATGGTAAAACCTACCTGTGCATCAACAAATTGGTACAAATTACTATAATATTCTATACACTGAATGGTTTGTCTAGTTTATCTCTTGACAATTAAAACCAAAAGTTAAAAACACAAGGTCGTATTAAATAAGTACATGTGTATATTTTTAGCAGGATATTTTCAGTTTTAAGTGACATTATATTTGATTAATTAATACAGTTTAAAATAAAATTCATTTTTTTTTATTGTCCGTATCACTGATAGGACTTGGATTAGGAAACAGGTTTGTATAAAACCAGCCTGATATATACATGTTCTATATGCATATCCTGTTACTATTTGAAGAGACCCTTCATTTCAGTTTATCACAATGTGACATTCATTTTGTGGTTGTGAATTATGTAACATTTAAGTAATTTCTGTATCAGTCTGTGTAGGCATTAAGTATTCATGATGTCTGATTGTGTCAACCTACATTTAAAGCCTGATATTTGCCCTTTATATTTTTTGAGGGGGGAAATCCTTTCCTAGAATACTTAAAGCTTTAAACAAATTCTGTCTCACTGCAGGAATGATGTGTGTACTCAGTTTTATTTCATGCCAAATTGTTTTACCATCTGTCATTAGTAAAATTTGAGAACAACAATAATAGGACTAGCAGATAAAATACCAGTATATTATTGTTAAACAATGGCTTCCTGTAATGCGTAACATTGAAATATCTGTAATTATTGATGTTAATATTTTGAGACAACTTGTCTTATTTTCAAGTGACTATGTTTATATCATGTCTGTGATTTATCTCTTGTTGAGTATCCTACAGTAATTGTCTGGGTTTTCTTGGTGATTTTCTTAAAAGCATTATTTGTGATGTTTTAATGATCTCCAATTGACATTGTTCTGTTTCTCAGAATATTTGGTTATCATGCTTATTATTAAAGATAATGACTGTTATCTAAGGTAACTTAATACTGACAGTCAGTCTCTCTTACCCTAGGAATCTATTTGGTAATACTCAATGCCATGGAGTCTATAATTGGACATGGTGAGATTTAGAAATCATAAAAGTAAAAATATGAAACATTATGTTAATGATCATTAATTTGCAAACTTTTTTGTTTCAATTTTCCTCAAGTTTCGTACTTGATATATTTTTGAAGTTTTCCTATTATTTCCATACACTGTTACAGGATTTTTTTCTATTGGAAGACCCCTTGCCTACCCCTGGGAAGAACCACTTACCTGTAATCCAGTGGGACAGTTTTCTCTCATGTGAATTTTGTTTGGTCCAGGGTGGGGGTTTGAACTCACAGGTGAGGTGCTAGTGATTACTTGTCAGAGATCATAAACACTTGACCATGAAGCCCCCTAATAATTCCTTATGAAGTCAAGTAATATAATGATCTGAACAAGTGATATGAGTCATGTCTTTATTTGTACTAATTACGACAAGGTGTCACACTGTCTAAAGCTGCTGATTATCAGACTTGTAAACTATTACTGAGATTTCTGTGACAAATGACTGAGTTTGGATTATTACATGTTAGACATGAATTGAAGACTCGAAATTATTTATCGTAAATCAACTCCGATTTTAATGTGTGACTTAAGCTCTTGAAACTAGTCGTGTGATACTGTTGAATTTTTTATATTTTATCATGAAACAACAATATTAGGTGAATGTTTGTTCAGGACATTTTATACATTCTTAGTTATTATAAAAATTGCTCTAGTTTCGCAATGTACATTGTTTGTGACAAATATTTAGTATTTGACAATGGTTATAGATATTCTGTCATTTACAGGCAATGGTTGCAGCATATCCAGGAAGATCTACTGGGTTCTTACGGCATGTAGATAACCCTAGTGGTGATGGGAGATGCGTTACATGTATATACTACCTCAACAAAAGCTGGAACTCAAAGGTAGTCTATTGTTTTGTTGAATTTTCCCAGCATCAGCATGTGAAATTCAGCTCCAAATACTCAGGGGTCTTTTTCATAGTTATATATTAGCTGGGGAAAAAGGTTCCAAACTTAAAAATCTTGCAAAAGATATACTTTTAAGACATTTACCTTTAACAGCTGACAATTGATCCCCAAAACAATCACTGGGATAAAACTTCTTATTCACGAACAAAAGTTGGCTGGATTTTTTAAGTTCAAAAATTGCTAGCTGCGGCCATTGTCCAGTGGTTAGTGTGCTGGACTTGTAACCCTGAGATCTGGGTTTGAATCCCGATCACAGCAGGACATACCTTTCTATGAAAATTTGACAAAAATGCCTATTTTCCTCCATATGTGGAGAAGTTCCCAGCTCCTTGTGGAAGGGTAAGTTAATACTGGTTAGTATACAGTCCAGGACAACTAGTTTGGTGAACTGGTTGCCATACATAACTGAAAATTGTTGAAAAATGGCTGTACAGCTAGCTTAGGGAAGGTTGGTGGTTCTACCCAGGTTGGTGCCTGGGGTTTTCTCTACTGTTAAAGCTACAAAAGCCTCCAATTGCCTTTGCTGTTGGTGTGATGTTAAACCCAAGTGTTTGTAAAAGTATATTAATGACTATTTTATTTGATACAATAAAAGAAACAAACAGTCAGCATTTAGGTTTAAGTTTTTCAAAGCGATAAGTCACTAAGGTAAATGCCTAACCCATTATGTGGTTCCACCTATCCAGCTATTGTACTCATGAATCTATCAGTGGAATTATAATTCTGTCATTAGTAACTTTATATAAGATTTAATTTGGGTAAAACAAAGTAATTTCTCCACAATGCACTTGCCATATTTTGACTGATTGTCCTAAATCAGTTACACCTGTGATTAATCTAGTGGTTTATGACATTAATGGACCAATAAGTTATCACTTACAGTGATCGTGCATGGATAAAGAATGTGAACTGTATTTTTTTATCCCACTATGAATGAAAATATTCCATATCAGCATTGAGTATTAGAGCAAACTAGGACGGGAGATTACAATATTTAGAACAAAAAATGTTCAGTAGTCTTACGTCATGATCAGGGAGGTGTCAGTGTTCTGTATAGTTCTATGAAGTATTTAAGTGCACATTGTGCCTGTAGTTCAAGAGTTGTTGTTACTCACATGCATATCTCTGTGTCTGATGAATTGATATTACGTATTGATTGTACATGTTTTACTACCAAATAAAGTTCATTAACGCCATTTAATCACATTTTGTTTGATGTGTGTCAGACTTCAAGGTTTAAAGCTATGAATTGTGCTTACTGCACAAACATTGAAAATTTTCTCCTGTTTTCTATACATTTTATGCTTTAATGCACTGTTGTATTATCAGTGCAGTTGTTTTGTGTATAAATGATATATGTAGAATGTTTACTGTGTTTTACATGTATCCATTTTGCTGAAAGTAGAACTAAACAAAGTAGGTCTTTGAAATGATCTTCTAAAACTTACGGGGCATCCCATTAAATTTACTTATTTTTGTTCATTATAATGTTCATGTAATGATGTATGCATGCAGTTACCTGTCAACATTTACACGCAACTGAAGTTAGACAGAACATATGTAATCATTGTTCTATTTATAGCCTATCTGGGACCAAATTGATTTTTCCAATTTTTTTCCTATTTAATTAACAGTTTCGCTCAAATATTCAGTTGAAAAACCAGCAATGTGATACTAGTTAAACATTGTTAAACAAGCCCGTATTATATAATGCTGATTTGTACTTAGTCTGTTCATTCTAGTTGAAGTTTATATAATAATTGTTTTGGAACAGAAAATATGATGTTTATTATGTCCCCTTAATTTCTTGTCATAATATAATACTCAATATAAAGTCTAACGATTTATTATGTCATGACAAAATAAAAATTTGTTTCATGAAGTCTTGAAGAATGATTGTTTTTTTAGCAGAACTTAATTGGATAAATTCACATCTAGAAATTTAACATGATCATGAATTGAATTTGGACAGTTTCCAAAATGTGAAGGCTCGCGCATATTCCAAGTATTTATATTTCATGTGTGGTAAAAAAGCATGTTATCAGGCATTTGTATGTGTCTTAATTGTTTAGTTTATGCTCTGAAGTTTAACAAAATACTTAACCGAGATTTGAAATTGACATTATTCCTTGATAACATTTCTCTGATACTGAACATTAGTTTTAACAAATACTAGTTTTTTATCCTAAGATCCTGTTCTTTTAAAAGGATTGACCCTGGCTGATAATGTTTTGATTTATAGGCAGCTAGTTCCTGAGTTGTTGATCTGGATCTTGATTGATTTTATGTTTATGATAACAAGTACTTCTTAAAACTCTGTTTGTTTTGTCATCTGTCATAAAATTCAAAGCAATCAGGATGTCATGAACAAATCTAAATACTTTTAGCAAATAAATGCTGGATAAAAACATAACAGGGAGATACTGGTACCCTGCTCTGAGTGTTGAGTGCTTTATTACTGATTGATTCAGAGGACATGGGTTTGAGGCCTAACATGTGGCTTGTTTTCTTCTAGCCTTTGTATTAAATTACCGGTAGGTCCCAGCACTGGTTGGGTACCCAGGCAGAAATCACCAACTTTCAGAAGCGAGGTAACAATTAAATGAAAACAAGCACAAACCAAAGATTCTATTTGTTGTGAATTGATTATAATTACTTGAAGTAAAATTGATTGAACAAATACCAATATTACTGAAACTATAGAACTTATTTAAATTTAATGAATGTATAAAAATCAATTATCTACAAAGCCATCTTTAAGATATTGTTTGTGTACAGTTACTTGAATGACTCATTTGAAAAAATCTTTGATCCCCCTTTTTTGATATTTTTTGTTTGTTCTTTATTCCAGCTTTTTATTTCTAGTACAAGCATAATTATAGTGTTGACAAAAAATGCCTACCTACCTACTCACTGCCAAAATTTTGGATATTGTAATGGCAATCCAACATTTTTTTAACTGGGGACTTTATTGAACACCTTAATTTTAATTATTGTACCATTGATTGTAACTGTTACAATGGCATGAATTTACTTAGTACAATGTTCAGTTTCATGATTGATAGAATTTCATGCTTGTTATTCATTTATTTGCTGATTTTTACTGTTTGTTTTATCTGACTGCCTGTTGATGGAACAAAAATAAAGCAACCAGTTGTGGCTGATCAAATATTGAAGCTTTTTATTTTCTTTTAGACTGATGGTGGTTTATTGAGAATATTTCCAGAGGGTACAAACCGGGTTGCCAATGTTGAACCTAAGTTTGATCGCCTCCTGTTTTTCTGGTCTGATAGACGGAATCCTCATGAGGTGTTACCAGCTTGTAAGACTAGGTAAGTTTGTATTTAATGTGTGACAATCATTTTAATTGATTATTTTAGATTAAATTAATCTTAATTTGCATACATTATTGGATCAATGTGTTAACTAAATATCATGATTAATTGAAAGGTTCTTTGTTGGGGAGGCATGAAAATAAATCTTTATCATGCTGGCTGTAGATTATTGTATTCTGTGCAGTAAAGCTGTAATTGACAGAGAAATCTCCGCATCTACAATAAATATGTATGTTTATAACATCTGGTGTTTTTGTATTCTCTGATGGAGGAATTTCTGCTGCTAAACAGATGTTTTTTTAGAAATTTGTTGAAGCTTGTCTGTGTATACTTCTTTACCTGTTCAGATACAGTTATGTTTTTTTGTAAATATGTTTACTGTCTTATGTATTATGACATTATTTTTCTTGTTTCAGATTTGCTGTGACTGTATGGTACTATGATGAGCAGGAAAGACGTCGAGCTGTAAAAAAATTTAAAGGTATTCAGCTAACTATAAAATTCAAGTTTGGTAATCTGTGATATTACTGTAGTTTGGCTATTACCTGCTCATAACTGCTGACCCAGCTTGGTCTGGAATAAAAGGTTTATCCTAACAATGCACTCTTTTAATCTTTTTTATACCCCCATTTTGATGAGGCATATTATGAGAATCGTGTTCACAGTAGTTGTTCACTCTCTAAGTTGAAAAGATCTCATTCAGTCTTCACCAAACCTGGTCATAGTGTTCATGGACATTATATCTCAGCCAAGTTCAATAACCAGCAAAGTCACCATTGGTACTCATGATTATAGTTCCTGGTTCAGCAGAAATGATGAAATAGACTTTGTTTTCTCTGTAGGTTACACAAACCTCATCATGTCTTCACCAGATAATTTGTATGAATGGATTTTTAGACCCTCATGTTTATTATTGATGAAGTAAAACTGTCAAAAGGTGTATTTTTCTATGTTTCGATGCTTCTATACAGTTTGACAGACAAACCAAATGGTTTTTATGTAGCTGTATGTATTTGTTTTACATGCTATCATCTTTTCTGTCTAAATGATGTTAATTAATTCTTCATGAATATTTATAGCGCAAGATATTTACGATTGCATGAATATTTTAGCACACAAATTATTTCTGTATCTACCTTTCTTAGTTTTGTGAAGACATGTAATTATCACTAATGAATATAAAAATGTACCATTAGTGAGCTTCATTTTAATGACACAGATTTAATTAGTTAAGACTTCTTGAAAAAGAACTGCATATATCTTACTTTTGAGCCATTATTTCTGCATCTTTTAGATTGATACAATATTTGAATTGATAAATAAATGTATTTTGCTTTGAATTAGTATTAGATGTTAAAGAAGCAGTGATGCAATGTAATTTATACATCAAATACGATTGAACAGTGAAATTAATTTAGAATCCAAGCTAAAATATATTGAAAGTCTGTGAAAGTCCCTCATTTAAGATATTTCGGGCTTTGTGTAAAGTAATTTTAATCACAGTTTGTACTGCATGAAATTCACCTATGTTTCAGGTTCTGGACGGGCGATAGATATCAAGCACAAACAGTTATTTCCTCTTCATTCCAATGATCAGTGAATAAATATGGAGAAAAGAGTTATGTTCAATCTATAAGCTATTACGTTTTATAGTCGACAGCTATGACATTGATACATTCTGGTGTTCAGGCGAGGGATGTTCTGAAAGTTCGTAGTGATCAACGTCTAGTCTTTGTGCTGCATTCAATGCTTCTGGTACTCAGTGTGTATATCATACTGGTTGTAGGCAGCTGATGAGTGTTACACTAGTTATAGAATTTTTAATTTAAAATCCCACATTGTTATTCATTGCAAGAAGGCAGTAACTCTATATACCACTACATATATCCTATAATAACTATTGATGTCCCTGATAATTGTCATTCTGTATTTAACCCATCTACAGACACATACAAGGTTGAAAGCTGACTATGTTGTATTTGTAATTCATTTTAAGAGTTTTAACTTTGTAGTATTGATAGGATTGTATTGTAAAAAATGATTACTGTAATGAAGAGATATTGTATATGGATCTGTGGTGCTTTTTTTACCTGTAACTATGTATCGTCTTTAATCAAGTGCTAATAATTATGTTTTTCATGATCCATTTTTTAATATTGAAAAGGGCAAATTTATGTGTAGTTAGACATATTATAAAAAATAGATTAGATAGAATTTAAAACAAAGGTTTGTTGTATTTAACAATTGGGAGTATGTATCAGTGTTATACAGTGAATTATTTCCATATTCAATTAAAATAAATTTGTTATAGCAAGTATTTGTGCCATTTTATTACGATATATACATGATACTTTCATGTAGTTTGGTCTGTTTTTATATATTCCTGATATTACCAGGAGAATTTACTACTGTTTTGATATCTGAAGAAAATACTTTATAGTGTTAATTGTTGCTTAACCAGTATTTTTATATCTGATCATTGTTAAGTCGTAATTTATTTACTGTATGATGTATCATTTTACTGCGTTCTTTGAAGCTTTACTTTAATCTGGTCAATTAAATCATGTTTATATTCATAACAATGGTAAAATGTACCATGAATGGTCTTCACTATTGTAAAATCTAGTTAGTATTTATAAACATGTTCTGTGTATTAGAACTACAGTTTTATACATTTTATAATCTGCTTTTGCCTGGTTTTTTTTTCAAGATTTCCTGATTATAATGTTTCATACCAAAAAAGAATTAAATTGCTGCATTGTTGTATGACACTGTTGTTTTTATCATCTGTGTGGCGTTCATATAAGTTTTGGAATAATGCTTACTTTTTCTGTTTAATGACATCGAAAATCTGTACATTGTGATATTGTTTTTACGAGTTTCTAAAGTTCAGTATTTACAATATTATAATGACTGTCATCATTGTCATGTTTAAGTTAAGATTTTTGTCTCAATTTTAGCATCTCTATCTCTTTCTAAATATATTTGATAATGATACCATTTCAATATAAAGACTTTTATATTTTGTTTTAACACCGGTCTGAATATCAAGTTCGTACTGTAACAGATATACATTGTACAAATTATGTGAGTGACCATTATTGTTGTGGTTATCATGCTGGCTGATCAGTCTTGTTATTAGTTTGAGACCTTGCAATTATTCCTAATCACTTGTATTGTTTACTATCCTTCCAGGAAATGAGATATATTTGGTGGTTCGTATAAACCACACCATTTTTGAGTCATCATCAAGCTTACATTTACTGACACATTTGTGTACTGTTTCAAATAATCTGTGTAAATAATGACTGTTATTGTAGGAGCTCAATTAACCTGAATCAAATCCCTCAGTTTCGTCAAAATGTAAATATTACCTCATTTTGAAAATTGTCAAAATAGTCTGTCAAAATAGTTGTCTTCAGAATCATTAACATATAAATTTATTGCTATTATTTTATTATTAGCCCAAGTGCTTGCTGGTGTTCTCATATCCTAGTCATTCTTTTTGTTTCCAGTCTGACAGAAAGATGCTTCATCCAGGTCTGTGGGTGGATGCATATATATATATCTTAGCTAATATAGTACTTTTAAATTTCAAAACCTAGCTACCCTTTGTTGAAATTGACATTCTGGCAAAAAACTGAAGTATTTTAGCTTTCAGTTAAAGTGAATGACTGAATTGTATACAATTGGCATGATTATCTGAGTTAAAAAGTAATAACTATGTGGAGATATGTCTACAAAAAGTTTTTGTTTTCCTTTATTTTTTTAACTCTGTTTTATGCCATAGTTTTTCTGTTCTCTGGATCAATTTACAAAACTTGGGAGATAAAAGTACGTTCCTGTATGTATATAATAATGTTGTTGTTTGTTCTATTTAATATCAGTGTTATCATGTTTTTTATGCTTGTGAATTTTATGATAAATGGACCGTTATTGATTCATGTATATATTGCAGACTGTAAAATGAAATAAAATGAAAGTTGAAAGTGTTGATTCTGGCTTGTTATACTTCCATTATTGATGTTTTGTAAGACAAAATACCATAAAACTTGTAAGAGACCAGCTGTGTTTAGAGACCAGTTTATTAAAACAAATTATGTGGTCATATATCGTATGTGTTTATGGAGCATATGTGTTCATAGAACATATCACGTTTATAGATAAAAAGTGTAGCCAGAGAGACCAGAGCTCTACACATGAATTATGAAGGTCTAATGTATCACTGACTTGCATCTAAACTTATTCTATTCCAGGACGTGGCTTACATATTATCCACAAATAATTGTGCAGAGGAATTATCACACAAGTTTGGCTAAGAATTTTGGTATTTCTATTTAGTGAAAAATGTCACAATGAATTCCTTCAGAATCTTTAATTATAATGATGAATTTACACTCAGAGGAAAAAGTTTAGTCAGTACTTTTGTATGCCTCCTAAATTGACAATATGTTATATATCGTTGTTAAACCTCTTACACGTCTAGGGTAATACTTAGACGTTATGTATGTAAAGTTTTACCACAAAATTCGCTCTCGATTTATCGCATCGGCCAATATTCGAAAATGCACGAGGGGCACGAGCTCGGGTATGTCACGTGACCCTTTTGTCATACAATGTGTAGTATAGGTAGTTAATTGTGGTCTGTGAAATAAACCGGTGTAAAATCAGAGCTGGATAACATGGGGCGACGTCCTAGCTTGTCCATAAATAATAGGAATATCGCGTTGGGAATACTGCAAGGAGGTTCACATGTTGCTGACGTCGCACGTCGTTTTGGTTGCCATGAACGGACTATCTATCGTCTGCTACAGCGAGTACAACAGATAGGCAGTGTGTGTGATCAGCTACGGTCAGGGAGACCGCATTCAACAACGCCACGGGAAGATCGGTACATAGTGACGTCATCACGCCGTAACCCATTTTTGCCTGCGACAAAATTAGTGCAGCGTCTCAGACAGGCTTCGGGAACCAGAGTCTCTATTTATACTGTCAGGAACAGTCTAAGATCTGCCAGGCTACGGGCCCGACGACCATACAAAGGTGTCCATCTTACGCGACGCCACCGAGTCGCACGTTTGGATTGGGCACATCGGCATAGCCGTTGGGTTAGGCAGCGATGGAATAGAGTAGTTTTCACGGACGAATCCAAGTTTAACCTTAAATGGGCCGATGGTAGGGTTCGCGTATGGCGTCGTCGTGGTGAACGGCTTAATCCTGCCAATGTTGTGGAGTGTGACGGTTTCGGTGGCGGAAGTGTCATGATCTGGGGCGGTATATCACATGGAGGTAAAACTGAATTGAAAATTGTTCGAGGACGCCTGAATGCCGTGCACTATTGTGCTGACATTATCCTACCCATCGTTGTACATACAGAACGGAAATGCTGACGTTTTTCAGCAGGACAATGCACGTTGCCATACTGCTGTTTACACAAGTAATGTTCTGGATGCAAACAACATAAACACCCTCGAGTGGCCTTCCAGATCACCAGATTTGTCACCCATAGAGCACATGTGGGACCATCTTGGCCGTAGACTGCGTGAGCGGAATGACATCAACAACGTGAATGATCTCGAGCTTGCGTTGCACGAGGAATGGACGCAAACACCTTTACGTGTCATCAGACGACTCATAAACAGTATGAAGCGACGTTGTGTCGCTGTTATCCAGCCAAGAGGCGGACATACGAGATACTGACTCTTCTGTGAAATTTAGAGTTTGACCCCTATGTGGAATATTGACCCAAAACCATAGTAAATGATGCTTGTTTTTGATGAAATTGACAAAATGTTTTGGCTATTAAATGAATTTAATGGTGAGAAGCTTGTTTTGTAATTTTCAAGTAGTGTAATAAAAATAAACCCAAAAGTTTGCGTACTGACTAAACTTTTTCCTCTGGGTATAATACATAACTTCACTCTTTGTTTACAATGATCTTGTGTCAGTAATGAATATTGGGTCTAACAATGACTGAGTTGATTATAAAGTTCTGGAATACTATTTTTATGTTTTGCTTAAATGCTATGTTTACGTCCAGTGTTTCCACGTGTCAAATATCACTTCTGTAGTAAATTATATAAACTGTCTGGCACCAGCTATTACAGTAAGATAATATTTACCATACTATTGAAAAAACTGTAGCGGCTGAATAAAAGTTTTTCACTTGTACTAAATATAAATTACCTGGTCAGCAGAGGGCAAGCAGGATGCAAGTAAACAAACAAGCAAACAAATCCTAAGCAAGTAAACGAATAAGCTGGAAGCAAGCAAACAAGGAATGAACAAATAAATTCATTCAGATTAGTTTCTTGGGGAAATCTTATAATACGTATAGTATGCATAGCTGTTAAGAGTCAGAAAGTCCTGTGTGACTTTTAAAGCTCGGGGCCAGGGGACCACAGGACCCCCTGATGGACCTAGTGCAAAACCCTGGTAGAGGGGTCCCGGCGACGGAAGCTCCCAAAAATTGGTATTTAAATTTGTTTCAGAGAGATTCCTGGTAATTAGTGGCAAAGTTAACGATGAAGAATACTATTTGTAGTAGATTTTTGAAATTTGATAATTCGAACAGAAAATGTGTGTGACCTGACAGATATAAATAAGGTCTGGAGATTTAATAATTCAATCATGTTCAGCTTCCGTGTTATAAATAATTATCTCATACATGAAAAGAATTGATATCATTCATCTATCGGTATGATAAAATGAATGCTATACATTCGTACTTGTTTCAATAGGTCTCCGAACTAAGGGTTATCAACATTTTTCTGTAGTTTCTTGTCAGAATTTTTCGCACAATGCTCGCGATACTTCTTAATGTATACTTAATGTATAAAGGGAGACAACTCGATGTGTCAGTATGGTTGTTACAACATTCGTATACCACCCTCTGCGTATGAATTTTGATTGGTATTCATCTGTAATTATTTGTGAACTATTGCATTCATGAGTGTTATAGGCTGCAGGTGGTCTCGACGTGAACAAATGAACCTACAGATATCAGTTGAAAGATGCCAACTCAGCTGTGTATTTGTATATTTTTCCATTTCATATGCGTACTTCAAACTTCAAATTTATTTCACTTGAAAAAATGGAAAGTGTCAGAATCAGTTTAAAGGTTCTTGTTTTATTTATTCAATGTCAGAATTATTGATCTTTGTATGTTTACGTGAAAAAATCAATGTTAGAGAACAAAAAGTTTAAATATTTATTTTGTTACCTCCTTTACTTCAATAAAAAATCTATCCTAGTATTGGTCCATTAATACATGTAAAGTATTGGACTGGTATTGACACTTTAAGCTCGGCGTTGTTGATGTTCATGTGGTATTAAAAATAAATCCAGAATAAATTGTAGATATCAATTTTACGGTCTTTTTGTTGCAAACACTCAATGCTATCGTTTAATACGTTGTTTATTCGTGGATTCGCGTAAATACATTCGAAGGTAGTTTGCTTTCGTTAAATTGTTCCACACACGATTATATCATGGTTTGATAAATATTTACAGGAAAAAATCTTACATGCAATAACTTATGTCTTAACTAATGTCTCAAAATTTGAATGATCCTGGGTACATGTTTGTTGGTGTTTGTATTTATCTACTTGAAAATTACACTTTCACAAAATCAGTGCATGGTCTTTTTTCGTTGTATTTAAAGATAATTTTTCGTCAGCTATGATCATACAGGGTACTCCAGTTTGTAAATACTGTCAATGTTATAATAAGGCTTCAAAAACAACATGCAGATTTAAAGTGGACATTAAATTTAAAACAAACCTGTCTATGGTAATGGTAAGATCGATATTTTATCAAACGAAGGCCTTTATTTAGCAGTTCTCTTACATACAACAAAATTTTTTAATTATGCCAGTTGCTGATTATTTATTAATGTTTAAACTCTTTTATTCACATCATTTTAAAAAACTTTGTTTTATTTGTGATTTATTCAATAATTTATTAAGCAGAGAAAAGCATGAGGTAGTTTGTGATCAAATTTAGATCCAATTTGAGTCTGAGACAATAAGACTTGAAATTCCCAGTCCTAAGATTCGTTGTCAAAATCAATCTTCGCTCTTTTGTGTTGCTGTGTTCTTATAGTGACTGTATATAAATGCAAGAATTATCAATTAGCATCGTTGCGGTTGTTTTCATGTAACAAAACGATTCGAAGCAACAACCCATATGAGCCAACAATAAAAAATCGATCCACAGAGAAATTAATTAAACGGCTTTAAAAGCGTTCATGAGTGGAAAACCCAAATTTGCAATTGATGTACATGTATTTAAATAAAATGTATATAAAAACTTAATTATTTGTTGAGAGACACATTAAAAAAGGCTGACCGCAACATTAAACACCATTTAATTCAAATTAGAAATATACACATGCATGCTTTTAAACTTAATGTGTGATATAAATTCAAGTTTTATTCAACAATTCAAAAGTATGATTTATTGGCTAATTAATTTCAAAATTTTATAACTCATGTAATCATATTCACAAAACCAATGATTCATAAACGCCAAGATTTCTGAATTCATGTGAATTTTACGTCTCATTAACAACGTTATGTTTAATAAATGAATGTAGACTTTCGTTATGATTAAGTTATTTTGAATTGCCTGGTAGACGACTTCAGGCTATTGTACGTTCTGCTATCAGGATTTGTAAATACACATTGTACCTATCGGTAGTCAAGGACGCGGTGTAGGCCATTGATCAATGCATAATCGGAACACTTCAAGCCTTATCGTTTGTTTTCATAACTACCCAATATTCCTATCGATTAAGCATTTAACAATACGATTTAAATGAAATATTTATCAAATAATGAGCAAAATATACATAAAGTGTGACTTAGCTGTGAATTTACTTATTCGTTAGTCATATTTGTTGGATTTGTGTGTAGAAAAGACATATTGGACTATTTTTAAAAAAAATCTGTGCAATAGAATAACCCAAAACTTTCGCCATGAAAACATCGGTCACGTCAGTAGTGACCCCGGGGAAACCAATCAGTGCCCCGGCAAGGGCATCTCGACAGAGCGATAAATCTAACATTAAAACACACCGCCATCCGTGGGAGGTAAGGCAACGAGAATTTTGTACCCATTTTGAATTATTAATAAAACTACTACTTAACATATGCATGTAGACGTTTCTTATTAAAAAGCAATATTTACTCATGTCATTTATGCATAATGTATATTCAATCCAGATTTATAATCCCACGGACGGATGTCGGAATTAATTCTATGTTATAGTATGAACAGTAATCTGTACCGACTATAGTATTTAAATACACGAAATGTTATTTAATACAGACTTACGGGAGATTTGAATAAATGTGTTCAACCCATTAAATGGTATCGTATATTTGGTTATAGATTACGTTATCAACACAATATATCGTGTATATATACACGGTCTTTTAAACATTAATAGATTATTTATATATTTATAGATCAATGTAACCTTGTTTGTCGCGGCTTTTAATTCATGCTTTTATACCTCTGTAAATCGTTATTCGCACTATGACTACATGCCAATAAGACTACAAAACACAAAAATGTCAATATAGATAAAGTCAGATATCTGACCAATGTAATCAGAGATAGCCCCGCACATACATATATTACATATTCCCACCATCCCCCATCTACTTATCTCATGATAGATAAACGACTGCTACAGACTATCGACGCGTCTATACGAGTACGTTAATTACGGGTACATTCATTATGGGTACGTTAATTACGGGTACGTTCATTATGGGTACGTTAATAACGGGTACGTTCATTATGGGTACGTCAATAACGGGTACGTTCATTATGGGTACGTCAATAACGGGTACGTTCATTATGGGTACGTCAATAACGGGTACGTTCATTGTGGGTACGTCAATAACGGGTACGTTCATTATGGGTACGTCAATAACGGGTACGTTCATTGTGGGTACGTCAATAACGGGTACGTTCATTATGGGTACGTTAATAACGGGTACGTTCATTGTGGGTACGTTAATAAGGGGTACGTTCATTATGGGTACGTTAATAACGGGTGCGTTCATTGTGGGTACGTTAATAAGGGGTACGTTCATTATGGGTACGTTAATAACGGGTACGTTCATTATGGGTACGTTAATTACAGGTACGTTCATCACGGGTACGTTAATTACAAGTACGTTAATTACGGGTACGTTGATTACAAGTACGTTAATTACGGGTACGTTGATTACAAGTACGTTAATTACGGGTACGTTCATTATGGGTACATTAATTTGGATCTATACTTTTCCTTTATGTACCACGCAGACTTTGGTGAATATAACGATTAAACAGAAGCCGTAAATGTCCAATCTATGATTTCTGTAACATTCTGTTGCTATAACAGCTTTTCTTTGGAACCCTACACATTCTCTCAACTTTATCTGAGTTTGATTCACTTATAAATTCTTGTACTTAATTGTCAATCTGTGAGGTGACCCGTGTGATAAAGAGAGCAATTATAGGAGCTTTGATATAATACATGTCAAGATAGGACGAATCTGTCATGATTAAACCGTCACTGGAAGATTTGTATCTTTACTGACGGAATACTTCACTTTTATTTAATACACACGTAGTTTAAAAATACAATCTAACTACGTATACATCGTCAATCAATTGACCTCCCATGTGACAATACGTAACATATAGTACCGGTTCAGAAAAATTGTTTCAGATTTATTTAAGCACTTTTGAGCGAACTGTGTCCTTATTATTGTATATAAAAGGTATTTCTATTGATTATTCACTTGCATATTTAAAGTATGTATAAAAATGAATCCAAATACCACAAGAGAACGAAATGCACCAATGCGGAAACTTGAATTGGAAATTAATCGCTTTTAAGTACAGTATAATGTCGAAATTTAGCAATCTGTAACAATATTTATTGTAACGAAAGATTGATTTTACTGAAGAAATGGTAAATAAAATAACATAATTTATAAAAAGGGAAATTACAGAACGGATTTACTTATCCAAGGGGGAATTACTCATGTAGTACTATCAAACTTTGTACTAACAACACACATAGAATGTAATTTATAATCTACAGTAAGATAACGATAATCTCATTGTTGAATACTAATCTTGTAAATCGAAGGATTAGTGAAGATATATAATATTAAGAAGTAATAAATTTTCTCACAACGACTGTTCTTAAAAGAATGAAATACAAACGCACTCTTTACAAATGTGATTTGAGACAATACAAGCAAGAAAAAAAAACAAGAATAGAAATCTAGATGTTTAATTTAACTTTAATGATTCCCTATCTACTGATGTTGTTGCAGAGGGGCCTGGTGGTTATAGTTTTTGACTAGTCCCTCACCGCCGTGAGTTCGAATCCCACCCGAGATCAGACAAATTTCCCATCTAAGTAAGCGGTCCAGTCAGCTTACGGAAGATCAGTGGTTCTATTCAGGTATAGACCTGGGGAGTTTTCCTCTTCCTTAAAGCTGGAAAAGTCACAGAATGACTCTGGCTGTTGGTGCGACGTTAAACCCCAAAAGAAAAAATGCTTGCCATGTAATGTGCGGGGAGAATGATAATGTAGCATGCTTTAATCCGATCATTCATTATGAGCATGGTGTCGTGAACCTCAATAAGGTCACAATAACACCAACCTTGGTTTCTTCGAGTAATCAACTTCACAATCAGTAAATATATACATAATGCTTTCAGCACCAATTACTTTAAATAACTATATATGTATTCATCTGAACAAATTCACTTAATCTTTGAATGCAAGTATATACTCTCCAAAACGCATGTGTGTATGCATTGAATAAAGTCGACGCAGTGAATGATCTCCATTTTGGCTGTTCAAATATAATTAATTTTCTGTCAATGGATACTTAAGGAATTGATATTTCTTAAAGTTTCAATACTGGTATTTTATGAGTTATAAAGTTACAATTAGCATAAAAGTCGCTCTCTTATTGTTAAATCTATTTCTAAATCATGGTTATATCTTTGAGCAAATATGTACACTGAATACAAACTACAAGACATGACATTGTACATGTCTGATTAAATATCATTTCTGCCACTGTGCTCTGTACGAGAGGCTATTTAAAGAATACATCGCTTTCCTAGCAAGCAGCTAAATGTTCAATTTATATATTATTTATATATAACCGTACATGCGTGCATAAGCTCATGTTTTATGTATGTATGCAATATATGTTGTAATAAACTACGTCGTTATAACACGATGAACAGTCGTGATGATGGGTGAGAAATAACTCAGAAAGGCCACAGGCACATACAAATAAAGGTTTTCTTGTATGTATAAACTTGTAATGAAACAGTATAACGTAGGATCATTGGTCGATATGGAAGATGTTGTTTCATTGCACTAATTAGTGATAATGCTTTATATATTTAGCATGCTTGTAAAAATATTGATATTCTGTCTTATATCCGTATGATTTATCACGTTTGAAAAATAAAATATTTGGTATGTACATGCATTTCATATATCCACATATCCGATAATATGATTTTTATGGGCGTGTGTAGTATTGAATGTGCGTGTCGTTTCCTCGAAATTTTAGCTACACAAACAAAAAATCAAAAAGCGCAAAATCTTCAACGTTGTGAATTTATATATGCTGAAGTTGTGTGACCTTTGCATGTCATAATTAACAATACATACATATATAATGATTTTTTTAGCTTCAAACGGTTACTTCATAATGTACCTGTATTAACATACTTATCTCGCTGTTGTATTGTAATGATATGTCCATATATATTATTATTACGTGTGAGTTATTGTTTTACAATACATACTACATGTTTAATAATATACTTCACAGACGGAAATAATTGAACAAGTTCAAAGTTGTTACGCACAAGTTTAGTGTTATTGTAATAACCTGGTGCGCTATAATTATATGTAAATATACGTAAGCCTGGTTACAGTGAATTTTCATTTATTTCACAGAGTCGTAAGACACTCAGTGAGGAGTATGAAGGAGAAATGTCGGGACGTGAAGGATGGTGGAGAACATACATCCGGGTAATTTTGTGATAATTATCTCACGACAGTGATACCTCAATAACGACCACCTCAATATAACTGCCACTTGTTATAACGACCACCTCAATATAACAGCCACTTGTTATAACGACCGCCTATTTTCGGACCAGCTTTCAATGACCCGTCTATAATTCAACAAAACAAATGAGACCACATCATTATTACGACCGATTTTCGGGTCCCGAAGGCGGTCTCGCTGTTGAGGTTTTACTGTATATGCATACATGTATAGATATGTGTATATTGCATTTCGTCGAAAATGAACATGTATATTGGTGTAATATATCCGTGCTGGTGTCAGCACTTAGTCAATTGGAAATTTGTCAAAGTCTGTGAAGGACTCAAAAATACTTGTAACAATTATATTTTAGCTCATGGAAATGCCCCACGCGAACTTCCTCTTGTCCGTTGTTTTTTCTTGTCCCATCTTATGATATTCATCACGCGAATTTCATCAATGTTTGGGTAGCACGCGATTGTGAAACATTTGTACTTCGATAACAATGTGTTATGAGTGAATTTCCTGAAATATAATGATGAAATACATTATTGTAGTAAAAATTGTCAGAAAATGCATGCCTCAATGTCTTAGCATGAACGAGTATATAAATTGATCTCACACTATTGATTAACATATTACATTTAATGAAATATTGTTATCGTATATCGTGTTGTCCCGAGAGCATTATGTCAATATCTGAAGTAAAAATGTAAACATGGATTGAATGTAATAGATTGTTAAAACAGATACACGTGTTTAGTAGCGAGCATATCAATTAAAGTTTATTGAACTAATCTTTTAACCGATTGCCACAATATGAAACAATCACAAAACCACTCCTAGTTTTTTCTAGACAAGAACGTTTTAATATAAATAAGTTATAATCCTGTCGATATTGGGATGGATTTTTAATAATAATACACCCATTGGTAATTGCATTATAACATTATTATTACATTACTATCTTATATAGGAGACACCTATTCCTGGTGCTTACGAACTTGAATCTCAGCATTGGTTATACGATCTAGAACGAAGACCAAACACGTACAGGTTTAAATCAGATGGACGTAAGATGGATCCCCACCCACACGGGAAAGGAGCAACGCTGTTACCCGGCGCTTATGAGCATAAAGACTTTCTTAAAAAGTATGAGTTGTCATTCTTTTAATGAGCGTCTTGACGTCTGTTTGTTAAAAAATCACCCGGATGTCTAACCACTTTCTGAACAGACATCGGGTTAATAGAGAGATTTCTGATTTAAATGCACATTTTACGTTTTTGAGTAAAATACCTGAAAATACATTGAAATTGTTATGGCTGTACATTTTCATCTAGAGCTGTTCAAAAGTTGAGGTAAACGGTTTCGCGTGATAGTTCAAAATCGTGCCAATCATTACGAGTATGCATGTATTTGATTTTATCGCTTTAAAATAATCTGATACCTAGATCTACCAGTTCTAAATAATTGATAAAGATATAAAGCTATATAAAGGGTCTGAGAAGAGCGTACATGTGCTCTTTGCCATACTAGCATTTACTGAACTCATCTGCAGATGTTTAACAAATTTCCCCTTAGTTTGTTTGCTACTATTCTTTATTCTTTTAGATTTGAAAGAGATCCTGCAACATACGGATTCAAAACTGGAGAGAGAGACCAATTTGATGTTTTGAACTTCGGTAAAAAAGATAAAGTATGGAATTTATGATATTTCACTTTTGGAATTACGCGGTTGTCTCCCTTAGATCAAAACTGAATTTCATTACACATGTACTAAAAAGAAATCATAGACAAATTGGAAGCTGTTTGATATCTAAAGGGCCTTTGTTCATTATTGTGACGAATCATAAAATTGCTACATCTATCATAAATCTTTTGATGTTGCTGTAAAACTTTCTTCGATATAAAGATATTCAGATGTTTAACGTAGGTACATGTAATACAAATTATTTCAAATTCAAAGTTCTTGAATGCTCAATTAGGATATGTCGGTTATTTTACTAGTATATGTATTTACATGAAACCCGTGCTCATACACATTTCCTTGGTTTCAGGATATAAATGTTTCGCCAAATGCTTACGGTGTAGAAAGATATTTAACTTTAACTGTAGACAAACAACCTTCAAGGTAAGTCACTACAGATCTGTTTCTGTTAATGGATTAGTTAAAATAAAACTGTTGATCTATCTTTAAGATAGTTATTAAGCTTTCAAAATGCTAACATTGATTTAACTATAGGTGTTTTAAATACTCATTTTCACATCAAAATCTAGTTATTCTATTATTTAATGTAATTCCACCACAAGCTCAGGACAAATAGCTTATTCAACAGTCACTTTAAGAAATAAAAAAAAACTCAACTTAAACTTGTATTGTTGTATGTTTTAATTACAGCCATATTCGTATGGGTCATGTTTGCTATGGTATATTTCAGGCATAGTATGTTTAAATCACAAGCTAGAAGATTCCCAACAATTCAATTTAAACCAGTAAGTAACTATTGCTAGCATTATCTTTTAAATTATTTTCTACAAATTATCAGTAATTAACTGCAAGTACTGAAAAAATGTTGCATCCAGTCCTCTTAACTAGTGTTCGTGTTGATGACACGAACATAAAAGGACCTCCGTGATAGAGTGGTTATGGTCTCTGACTTGTAATCACTAGCACCTCACTGCTGTGACTTCGAATCCCACTCGGGGCCAAATTTCACCCGTGAGGACGCTGTCCAGCTGTCTTACGGAAGGTAGGTGGTTCTACCCAAGTCTAAGCCCGGGGTCTTCCTCCACTGTTAAAGCTGGAATGTTGCCAATAGACCCTGGCTGTTGGTGTGTCGTTCAATGCCAGTGAAAATCACAAACATAAGTTTAATAATGGAAACAACTTCTTGCATAATCAGGGATTAGACTTTCAAGGCTGCAGGTTCTTACCTCCGTCCTGATTACAAATTTACCAATGATTTCTACAAACTATAGATAGGAATATCAGTAATTTGTAGAACACTTTTATCTACGGATTTGAAAAAATGGGGCGGTGAACGTATTTACATAATACTCATGCAATCTATTGGAGAGTGAACACAGTTTTTGATTGTAAACTAATGTTGGTATTGATCGATGTACAATTTCATTATGAACATATTGTATATGAATTACTGATTTATTTCAAATATTTATTTATTTCTAGCGTGACGGTCCAGCACCTGGCAATTACGAAGCTCATCAAATAGGCCCACAGAGAAAAGCTGTTTCATCTTGTTTCAAATCTAAAACACCAAGATTTTCAAGTTCACATACGGTATTATATACACTTCATCAACTTCAGATTATTAATATACTAGCGTGTTTTCATTTCATATAATCCAAAGACCATTATATAGAAAACAAACCCTGCCGCCAACTGTCTAGTTATATTACCATAAAGCTTAACAAAAAATTTGCCATAAAAACAGTTCTCCAATACATGCTTCAGCTTTTTTGTAACAGACTGGTTCTAAAACTGATATTATATCTTTCTACCACTCTGAGCACGTCTTGATAACAATGGTAAAATTGATTGAGGTGAAATCGAAGAGTGAACACAAATGCAAGCAAAGATGGGTTTAGCTTTCACCTCATGCAAATGTGAATTGCTACTTCCGATTTTTATATATTTTCATTTTTTGATTGTTATAAATATTCACGCATTCTATGCACACCTAAAAAGGTTATATAACTAATCTAGCACTAGTTAATTCTAACTTTGATAAAAACATATTGTTTATTATACTCAATGTGCAAATTCATTTTCACAGCAAAACTTGGCAAGTATATAACATAGAGTTCTGATTAGATAGAGACAGTTTAATTAACCCTATTTGTATAACCTTAATATTACATGAAATAGACAGATAATCTAGTGAAGGACGAACAGAATGGTTACAAAAATTGTAAAATCTAGAACTAGTGTCCAGCTATCATAGATAAATAATTTAGATACATTGCATACTATTCCATTATTTGAATTAGATCGCTTATCAGTTGTCTTAGTTAGTTAGAGACTTTTCCATGCCTAGTTTAGAATACAATATATTATAACTACATGTATACTGTTTTTACTTTGTTTTCAAAATGGTGGACGAAAATTTATTGGTGATTTTTTTCCGTTTTATCAGTAAATATTTACAAAGGCAGCGGAAAACTGAAGGGCTTAAAGTCTCCTTTTTCATGTATCGAAATTGAGACAATTGAGAAAATTTTAATGTATTAACTTCGTGAGATTTACAGATGGAAAAGAATGTATTTTTATAACATCGTGAAGTCCATTAAAATAATTGTGTCAGATTATATACATGTTTCGGTGCACGCACACATTGTTATAATGACAAGTTGTTTGTAAATATGGTATACTTTTATGTATGATTATAATACAGCATGTCGGAGCATGTATTCTACAAGTAGCCTTACCATATAGTCAGTCTATATCATCATTGCATGGTCTACAATAACACCAACAGTATGTTACATCTGCAAGTATTCTGATGATAAACAACTTGTATAAAATATTGGTGTCTTTTATAATTAATTATAAATGGCAGAATGATAATTTTGTCTATAGATAATGAGTAATTTAAGAGACTATCGATATGTTCACCATAGCTCATATATTAACATAACTGTAATAACCAAGTTTTGATTATGTCCATTGTCTAACTCTAATGCTATTTTATCTCTGTTGTAACCAAACTGATAATACAAAATTCTGCTGTTTGACAAACATAGTCGGCAATTTTCAATTTTACGTGACTTATAGGATAATATTACACAAGTCGTTTTTTCTTTATTTTTGCGTTTGTATTTAGAAATATTGTGATTGTTATGTATATGATGACGTTCAGGGGTCTCCCTAACATATTGATTTGAAGTTATATTTATAAAACAGCGATTTTATATCAATATCGACATACCTAAGCATGAGCCGTTCTGTTCTATATAATTCTAATTTTTTGTTAATATATCTATATTTGTTAATTTGATTATAAAAGACGGTGAACACTTTCTAGTCGGGCGCCTTCTTGCAGTCTCGAGGATGACGCGACATTTAAACATAGGCATAAAGCCGAATAAGTAATGCTAAACTATGTAACATTATTTTGTTGATTTCAGAGAGTGCCTGGGCCTGGGTCTTATGACAAGACCTTCCAGGCGCCACAAAGTGGTGTTCTGCAGAAAATGGGGCGACAACACGGACTCTTCTTCTCCAGTGCATTTCAAGTGTGATAAAACAACACAAATATTCTGGCATTGCATCTAAAACCATGTAATACGTCACTTCCGGTTTAATTAAAACCAGGTTTACTTATGTATGTGTCCGGTCATGATTTAGTTTTTTCGGTCATAAAAATATTCCTCACACTTTCAGAGGACGTTATATCAGAGAAAAATCAGAAATTAGGCTGTTTGCGCATGATCAATTTTAGCTTAATTACAAATGAAAATGTAATTGCTTTTATTCTCAAGGATTTTTTTCCCTTGAGAGATTAAAATGATTCAGTATCTACTTTCGTATCTTGATGTATAGGTCATATCATAAATGTGCAAACTATAAAGTGCTGATATCATGTTCTGTTTTTGCTTACTTCGTAACTACAGTAAACTCTTGTAGGTCACATTTCTATATTTTTGAATTATCACCTTACTTTATCTTCGGTAATTATCGGGACCTTTCGTACCGTATTATATATAACTAAAACGAAAATACCCGATTCGCGCCGATTGTTGCACTTCTAAATATTTTTGTCAGTATTATATTTTGTAACTGTGATATTTTTATATACATGTACTTGTATGTTATTGTATTCTGTAGAATATTTATGTGTGTAAGCGCTTTGTTTGATTTTACTGTCGTTTTATTCACCTTAATCAAATTTTATTATTATCTTCACGCTGACAAAGGTAATTTGGGCATCTGAGCGAGCTACAATAGTGTTTCAGTCATCTTTAGTGTCGTACAGGCCTTGTCAAATTACAGCTGAAATTGTAAAAATGTTATAAAAGATCCGTATAAATTCAAACATGTCGCTTCATATGCAAATACATGTACATGTAATTGTTATATCGAGAAATCAATGGCAAAGCCCATGAAAATGGTTGTGTTGAAAATCTTAACAATTTATAACGTTGCTTAACTTTTGGATATAAACATGTTTTTTACATATACTTGATAACGTATTTTATCTTGCCTCTTCCACTCCCAACTCGTCTGTTAATCTATTACTTCTTACCACAGGGTCAGGATGTGGAGAATGCTTTGTTGAGTAAATGTAATATTTATCCAGCCTAACAGTTGCTCACTTCTATCATTTAAATGAATGTATCTGTACTTGGTGTTTGTGATCTCATCTTTTCAACTTGTGATTCATTAAATTGTTAAGATTTCCTCAGTCAGTATTATAATATATTATAGATACTTTCGAGTTTTATGAATAAAATTGAAGCAAACTTACCACAGAACTCTGTTGATTTTAGATGACGTATGTGAGAGTGACATTAAAAAACACCAGTAAACATATTTTGTGATAACAATATAAAAAAAAAATAAAAAAGAAACTTCACACACGAACACAAGGACGGACGGACGCACATTCAAATGTCTCATATACTGCTAACAGGACAAAATATAAAGCGCATATCTTTTATTGGGACAATAAACACTTTCATAGCTATTTATTGTTCAATTTAAGTCAATTGGCGTTGATTCAATTTCTTGACAAAGTAAAGTTTGTAAACATTAATTTTAATCACTTAAGTGGATCTACATTTGAGTATATAATGAGGAAATAGACTCAAGCATGAAAACTCATGGTACTCGGACGTGAAGCCGCACCAAGCCGAATAAAAGAATGGGTAAAAGCGTACAATTAGCTCTATGAAAAATTTCGTTATTTGTTGTAAATGTTGTGCTTCCAACATTTTTCTAAACAAAAAGAACCAAGTCCACCAATATTACATTGTAAAATATTTAGTAAAATCTTCACGTATTTCGCATAATACCAGCAATTTTTCCGTGGACACGCAGGGCAGCCGATCTTATATTTCTTACAAACAACTTCGTGTCTCCGATCACAATGACACCGAATATGGCTGTCAACACGAACACTCCCACGAGACCAATACCCGTGGAAGATATCCTCGAATCGGGGGCACTGAAAAGCTTTCGTTTGGTTTGTGACGTCAGAAACTTTGGAATTTGCAGATTCTCAATCATGTCCACCAACATTTGGTCTGCATTCTGTTGTGAAATTGGGTTCAAGCATTCACATGGGCAAAGACAACCGTCTTCCGGTGAAACTGTTGGTAGACTGTCGTTTGTCTGATCTGTCGTTGTACTGACCACCTCTGATGAATTAATAGAGGCTGTCTGGGACAAACTGGTGTTTCCCATTTCCGGCGTAGAAGCAACATATGGAGTCGTACTTAATATAGATGTAGACTCTACCGTGGAGGAATGATCGATCCATGTTGTTGAAGTTTCGTATGGACTTGTCATGGTATCAGTTGCAATTAAATCTAAGTAAACGATACAGAAGCAATGCAATTTAAATTTGACAAAATTTGCCAAAAAAAATTACAAAACAATAATAGGTGAACAATGAACAATAGATTAGTAAAAAGATAGGCTGCATAATTATTATTGGCAGTCTCCATGCTAATTGTGAATGTTTACTTGTAACTGTAATTGACTATTTATAAAAAAACAAAATCACGATATCCTGTGGATGGAAAGTCACCTCTTGTATTCAGTGGTATTCTACTGTCTTTTCAGCGGATTTATTTTCACTATTTTATTCCAGCAGATTCCCACTAGATTTGATTCTATCATTTTAGGACGTTTGAATCGTAATAATCCTACCGTATTCAATGTCGAAGGAACAATTTCCACCGGGCGCCGTTTCATCATATGACAATATGAAATTCACCTCTATGTCATTGAATGGACCCGCCACTTCCTTACTCCTTATATAATGCCACAGATTATCAGTGGAACTAAGGACAATATCTACATCGAATGATAACTGTAACAGATGAAGAATGCATGTACATGTGATAGGTAGTCACTTGGTGGATCGGTGTTTCGTTTTTTTTTTCTAAGCATTGGAATACTCATTGCTCCCGTAAATAAGGAAGTAGTTGACTTCAATTCTGTTTTTGTTGATTTCAGCAAATAAATGTTTCTCACATTTGAAATGTTCATCAAATCTGAAACTCCTTTCATTTGATAGAAACAATAAATAAACGCTAGATCGATCGATAATTCCTGTGTTACTCAAGGTATTAATGACGGACCTCTAATTGTAAACTTTAATTCTCTATAAAACATCATAATTTACCTTAAATTAAATTACCTTAAATGAAAACAAATCACAATTCTGTGAAAATAATTAATTTAAGGTAATTTTGGCTTAAATTATGATGTTTTATAAAGATTTTATTGCAATTTTACCATCACAGACCCGTTACTAATGCCCGTGCTGTTACTTTGATATTATCTCTTAAGTGTTGTTGTCAGTAGACAATAACTATAGTGTTAGTCAGACCGGAGAATAACACTAATATTCAGGTCAATTTTAGCTACACAGTATTTTCATATATTTTGAAACAATAACAAAATGAACATTAATGAATGACATCTATTTTTTTTACAAGTTATAAAAATTATCATCATGATTTTTCTAATGATGATATTTAAAATTGTCTAAGCCCATCCGGACAGCTCAGATAAATGTCATAAAACAATTCATGTACATAGAAATTATATGAATTTATCTGTATGAGATCTATGTAAAACGATTTAATTAACATCCATACAACGCAATCAAATATGAAATATTGCAAACAATACACTTCCATGTACTACTTACCAGAAATAGACTTGCCGATGTATTAAGTGTTACGTTCAGAGAGAAGTAATCCACATCATCTGGTAAGTCTTCAACACAAGCATACGTGTTTGAGAACCAAAAAGATTCCTTACGTATAACTGCAGAAGTTTTGTCTCTGTGATGACCGTGGTGTATCTTCACCTGACTGAAATATAAAACATACAGAGAAAAAGAAGCATTGTACACAGGAAATGTAAACATTTCTAACAGAGGCTTGGAAACTTCGCTCACTGAAAAATGACAACATTTATCGCCAAGAAATTGACAGTTGTCGAGTCCAGAAAAGAGATATGCCCTTTCAGAAGAAAATGGAGACGCAAGAAATAAAGGCACAGCGCGAAATAGAGAAAGAAATAGAGAAATAACGCAGCAACAAATGAAGAAATAGTGCAGCAAGACATGGAAGCATAACGCAGCAACAAATGAAGACATTGTGCTACAATGAAATGGACACATAGCGCTCAAGGAAATTGTGATATTGCAGCAGTACTGTTTTTAATCAATTTTATTTCTGGTAATCGTGAAAAATGGATGTGAACACCTTACGACTTTCTGGTTTTACCCTTACAGTTATAATTACAATAGATTGTACAGTGTTGCTCGACAGACGTAAACTTGTGGACTCCCACAGTAGACTCTATAAAATGCCAGCCCGAGTGCATATGTTTGAACCGGTCGACGTTTAGTTTAACATAAAAAATAACAACGAACACACAACATCAAACATCTAAAATATAAAGTGAATTAATTCGGAATACTTACAATTAGGTAAAATTCGAACGCGATTACAACTTAACAAATTACCTGATAATCCAAAACAGAATCACAAAAATGATTTGTTGCGAAGCCATCGTTACATCACATCATCATATTCGTTTCATCGAATGTTGCTGTTTACTTACGCTTGTCGCAGTTCACACTGAAAAATGTTCCATTCTAAATGGTACCGGATTCATGTAGTGCTGAGCAATTAGTTGATTGGTCAAGATTATAAACGTATTTAAGACATTGAAATTTTCTATCGTCAAGTTGTATTTTTTGTCGATTAGAGATCGATTCCTTATTGTTCTTAGATTGATGGATTAACACAGAACCAAAAGTCGATATAGCGGTCCTCTAAAAATAACACCACGTTAACTGATCCAAATATAATTACAATGTGCACATGTAGATTTCTTCAGATGTCGGAAAAAAATTTTGCGAAAATAAAGATTTGTATTGACGTTTCCAATTCTTTATTTTACGACCTTTTTTTCAGTAAAATTAAATGTACAGGGGTTGCATTATCAAAACTTTGTTTAAACATAAAAAATTCATACAAAGCTAGAAACTGTTGAGCATATACATGTACATGGTTGTTTGTTCCTTTTAATAACATGTTTATCCGTATAATGAATCTTGAATAACCAATACATGCAAATAAGTATGATCAAGGGTTTTAATAAAAATGTTGACATGACAATAGTCTTGAAACCGATGCTAAAAATGATGATGGGGAACTCTTATAATTACATCATAAAGACAATCTTAGTGCTCTCAATTAAACAAGCAACGTTTTTAAGAGATTAGGCGACATAAAACTTGCATTCGTGACTCCACTAAACGAAACGCTGGTCCTTTGGGAACCATTTTCAAGTAGAAATACTGTGGATTTTTTTTTAATATGTGGTTAAACGTCTGTCCAGTATCTCGTAAAATGGTATTGCGAAGATAGTTTATGATTCACTGACTTTTTGAAACCGGAGGGATTAAAGACAAGATGCACGTGTGAATTGTGATTTTTTCTAACTGTCGGCAATGTTGGATTTATTTGTAAATATGTGCCGGGGAGTAAGACGTGTCAGTCGGTACATTTCATGTAATAGATGAAAATAAAATAACGAACAGATCACCTGTTTGAGATTAAATCGATATAAGGCACGATATCCGACCGATAATCGATACCCGTCCGATCATTAATGTCATTTATAAATTGTGCTGATATAATCCTTACATCCGTCTTTTATCTGATTAATGTCTTGGAATAAACAACGGACCTGTAAAAGAACAGAAAATATAAAACATTATGCTTGTAGATTTTTTTTGTGTGGGTACAAGAAGACAGTACATTCCGAAGTACGACAGTGAACTATTGATCTCTGGATTAATTTTCTCAGTTAACCAACGGAAATTACAAATATGTCCGTTATAATTTCTAATGGCTGGGTATCGTAAACACCATGAAAGCTAAAAAAAGAGACATGGAAATTAAAATAGTCTTAATTATATCTCATCGGTCTGTTTGCCCCAGAAAAGAGTTCCTAGACTTTACAGTAGCTAAAACTATTTTGTTGTTTTGCTGGAACCGATTGATGGCCACCAATATGGAGTAGTCAAAGAGTAGTCAAACCAGGCACAAAAACATGCAGGCAGGGGTCAATTGACCATTCAACCTTCCCTTGTTTATCTTTTTTCTCTGAAAGCACATTGTTACGTGTCTCACCAGGCTTTAAATACCAAGAAACTGTGTTGCAGATTCATTAAATGGACCATTAAAATGATCAGGCTATAATATGCGAAAACGAATGTGTACGAAACACGATATTGACATCATACGGTGTCAAATGTGTTGTGAAGCTTTACAGATTCAGAAGAAACCACGGACACGAAAAATTTTTCAACCTCGTTACACGTGACATAATATATCAATATGTTGGTATTAGGTTAAGTTATTTTTAGCCGCGGCCGTGGTCCAGTGGTTAGAGCGCTGGAATTGTAACCCGGAGATCCGAGTTCAAATCCCGGTCGCGGCAGGTCATACCCCTCTATGAAAATTTGACAAACATGTCAATTTTCCTCCATATAGGAGAAGTTGCCGGCTCCTTATTGACGGGTAAGTGAGTGTTTGTTAGAATACAGGTGAACCGGCCGCCGCACATATCCGAAAAACTGTTGAAAACAGTACTTTTTTAATACATATACATGAATTTGCTTTGTCGGGCATTGGCCTGGTAAGCGTCCATTCCGCCAAAGCCAAATAACACAGAAACTGGAACGCTTAACATAGCAATATGTTAACCCAAATTCAAATACAAGGTCAACAGCGAAACAACACAGTTATTTCATTTCTAAATTCGCAATCGTGGAATTTTTCATAAGATAACCCAAATTCTGCTGATAAGTAAGATAAAAAAAATCCTCGTACGAGTGCATCATCTCAAACGGTATAATATCGCTTTTAATTTTCAGTCGCCGACTGATTATAGAACCATGAAGATCGCTTGTATCATCGCTGCTCTTGTTGTCGTCTGCTGTGCGCAAGTACCAGAGAGATGTGGTAAGTTTGTTTTAATATTTTAATTTATTGTCGTCTGCTGTGCGCAGGTACCAGAGAGATGTGGTAAGTTTGTTTTAATATTTTAATTTATTGTCGTCTGCTGTGTGCAGGTACCACAAAGATGTGGTAAATTTGTTTTGACATTTTAATGTATTGCCGTATGCACGGTGCAGGTATCTCAGAGAAGTGAGGTTTTAATGAAATTTTAATGAAATTGTCGTCTGCTCGGCATGTGTACCAGAAAATGTATTATAAAACCAATCGTTTAATGTTTTAACATATGCGAATACATGTATTGACTTTTGCTCAGGTCAGTTGTTGATAAAAAACTGCCAATTATTATTTAGTTACTAGTTGTTGATTTGTTTGTTTGCAAGTCATCAATGATCTCCAATATCTTTTATGTACACTGTGTGCACAATTTTGTTTAAAAATATCGACAACAATATCCCACCCTTAAACTTCGAACAATCAAACAAAGAATTTCTACAACACAACTAAGGAAATACACTGGTCATCAAAACATGACTCAGAATGAAAATATTATTATTTTATGTGCGTTCGATTTTTTATTTTCATCGGCGGACCCCTTTAACAGATGTTGGAACATGTATGCTAACTCATACAATGTAATCATGCTATTTATATCCATTTAATAATGCTACATTGTATCAGATGTAATTTGTTTTAATTAATCCAACCATTGCTTGATTTCAGAGTCGCCAAAGCAGTGGGAAGGCAGACGATTTCTGGTGAGCGTTGTTCATTTTTTAATGATAGATTACTTATCTAATGAAGGTCCATTGCAACCTTTGGTATTTGTACAGAAATCTTTGAAGGCGATGAAATGTACGCCGTGATTGGCCAAAAACATTTATCAATATTATACTATTTATGCATATAATTTCAAATATATCTGGTGCCAAAATATTGTTTGTAAACATCCATACTGGTACTGAGTGTTATGAATTAGCGTGTAGCTCTCCAGCTAGCTTACGGGAGGTTGATGGTTCTGCTCAGGTGTACACATAGAGTCTTCCTCGACCGTTAAAGCTGGAAATGTCGCCAAATGACCCTGGCTGTTGGTGCGACGTTAAATCTTAGTGAAAAGAATCCTTTAGAATCAATATAATCATTTACATTGTAACTATTAATGATATTCTCTTATCACTATCAATGCTTTTATTCTCATTAACAGGTTGATGCGAGCAAGAAGTTCGGAGATTTCAGCCGTATTGTGTATGATGAGGTCAACAGACGTGTTCGGGAGATTGATGATATTCGTGCTGGTTCAGAGACTGATTACTATGACACTCTAACACTACACAACGAGGTAAATACAAAACACTGTTAAAAACATTGCGAGGACACCATGCAAAAAATCTAAACATAAATGCAGATAATAATAAATTGCATGAGTTTAGTATATACTCAATGCGTAAAGAAGCATAATGATAATATAATATCTTTTATTTTCATTTTTAACGATTATTAGAAATTATTCAATATAACTTGCCCTTTATTTTGTCACCACCTCCGATCATAGATTTTTCCAACATTTTTTCAGATAAAATAAAATAAATCTAAATTATAAAATGAAATAAAAATAATGAATAAAATGAAAGTAGGCAAAAAGTTACAAAATGAGAAACAGTTTACATAAACTTAATCACGGTATATAATGTTTAATACAACAACAACAACAACAACAACAACGACAAATAAATAAAATACGGAGAAAAAAGTTCTTGCATGATGATAAATAATTAATTTTCTGCCTTTTCTGTTTACAAAACGACATAAATTACACCAAGAGATGTTATAAACAAACATTTATCTTCTTCTACAGAATGTTTCAGCAGCTGTTGGTGAGAGTATTGAGTTAAAAAACAAAATATAATGCATAAAACTCCGACTTTTTTTTCCAGAATAAACAATACAGAGTCAACTTGAGAACAAAACAATGTAATGTGACGACAGTCAGCCACCCATTCCGTACAAAGGGAGTCCCAGAAGGTGCTAAATTCTTGTTCGAGGGAGAAATAGGGGCCGCAGGTGTACCCTACGAACATTTTACCTCTGTCACGTTCGGCGGTGAATTTTCCGAGGATAATGGTAATGATTATTTGACAAATTTCTTTTCTTGTGTTAAAAAATTTAACTGCCAGAAATATATCAACTGATATTGTTGTCAACAACTATTGCTATATTTTCTTCGTTAAAGTACACTCCTTCTGGTCAGTTTCCACCTCTTCAAAATAAAAAAGCTTCAAATTATTTTATTTTGATGCTAGAATTATTTCCAATATTAATTAGAATCACATTTCTGGAATCTCGATCTATAATAATTAAAGTGACACGTACGTATACAATGCAAGCGCCAGACCGAATCAAACCACCAAGTCTGCAGGCATAAAGTATATAAAATGTCATGGAACACCACAACCAACACCATACATCACACAAGGAGTATCTTTATAAAATATTTAACCACTGGTAGTATATCATCTAGCAATATGTTGATTCTTGCAATGTAGTGTTACAACAAATATGGTACACACACCACTCAAACGGTCAACTTGGTCTATTCGGAATATTTTGTGAACTTGACTATCATATATTTTACTTTGCTTTACAAATGAAATATATAATGCCACTTTATTCATTCATTTTGCATTTTATCTATGAAATATCAACTAAAATAATTGATTGTCATAAATGTTTCAGTGATGTCATGAATTTATAGAATATTTTTAAAATCTAGGTGACCGATTATAAAAGTTGAGCAGTGTAAAAACATGTTTGGTGTTGATTTTTTCAGTAAAATACACGACAACAGTTACATTCCCAGACTGTGTTCCGGTTGGTGACAATTATTACAATGATGTAGTAAAATATGTAGAATCAAGGTTTGTACTTATACTGTACTGTATGACTGATTAATTTTGCGATATAAAACTCGCTGATTGTTGTTGACATAAAGCATATCACATTTGACAAAAAGTCGATTTTCCTCCATATGTGGAGACCTTGCCGACTTCTTGTGGAAGGATAAGTTAGTATACAATCCAGGAAAACTGGATAGGTGAACTGGCCGCCGCATATAACTGAAAAATTGTTGAAAAAAGGCGTTAAAACCCTGTGACAATGTCACATAAAAACAAACAAACAAAGCATATCACAATGGGTAAATTGGCCAATTAAGTTAATTGTGTAGAATTTTATTATTAAAACAGCATTTGCATGGTTGGAAATATATATTTCTAATAAAAGAAATTCTACGTGTTTTTCAAATTTATTTCTGTAGATTTAGCATTCATATTAAAATATTTGTTGAAATGAAGTTCATTTTTGAACATTTGTATTTTATCTAAATTTCAGATACTTTGATATCAAGGTCGGTATCTCAGATCCCGAGGCATTCATCCCACCATCTATCTGTGCATAATTTAAATGTATAAACTATCTTTATTTTTGCACTTGTTATAATGTATGTCCAAAAATAAAACATATCCGAAATTACGGGCAGTTGTTCTTGTTCTTTTACCAGATAAAAAATAAATTAAATGTTAATATACTTATTATCAACCTTGTTATTGTTCACTGATAAGTACATGAGCCCACATTTAGACGTGTCAGCAGATTTTGCTTATCAAACAAGCACTTTAATACTTCAATTAGGTCACATATGTTTGTTGTCAAAATAGCTCAGTCGCCAACATAATCTGAGTAACAGTCCTTAGTGATCATATGATATCGTACCATTACAGTATATTGCGCAATATTGTATATACATTTATTAAATATCTAATTCTAACATTACATTATAGACAAAAAAACATCTGATAATTCGGGAAGTAAATGTGTATTATAAAACTGATAATAACAACACAACTTTGGTTAATATTTGAGCCATCTCGCCGCATAAAGTCAATGTTCCAGCTTTTCTGATGATGTGGGCTTCTTAACATTACTTCTGTGAAACTCGTTTAAAAGGTCAATTACATTTAACTATGAAATAAAACAAATATATTTCATGTTTAGGACATTTTGTATAGCTCCAATACAGCGATATCAAATGGTTTAAGAATGGTTAGCTATAAAAACAATCCTCTGTTTGCATTCACCTTGTAGTACTAATACAAATTTGAAATGATGCTGCGCATTTACAATATTATTTACCAGTAACATAATCCACATATCCTATTTTATCATCACAGCAGATTATATTTGACACGATCACTTGGGACACAGACGGTCGTATGTACATTGTTAGAAAGTCAGGACAGCGAATAAATTCAATATTTGACAGAGGAAAAATACATTTACATAAACGTTCAAAGCATGATCATATATAAATAATGTACATACGTCCGTGACCGAAATATTTACTTTTAAATCATGGATCTGACTGAGTTTGTGAATATGTAAGGTTCTAAATTCCACTGTAATGGCCACTCATTTCACATAAATTTACTTAAAACTCCTGGTTTCTATAAATACGATGCAGCATTTATGTGCAAGAACTGGCCAAAATGAACATCATATACAACCAGTGTCCATTCCTGGACATCTGCATTTATTTCAATGATGTTAATATGAAAAAAGTTGTAATAAGTATTCTTGAGACAATGTTGGAAAATTACGAGAAGTATTGGGTAACATCACACCCCACCTAATATGATTTTTATTCCCTATAAATATATATTAAATAAATCACTGACTCCTTTATTGGCCCTGATTTATTGTCATATCTACAACATGTTGTGACATGGATGCCATCGCATATCAATTCCCCTTATCATTGACACTAGGTGTATCTTGTTACTTTTTTGTATTTTGTATTATTTATTTCAAGCTTGTATGTATTTGGCATATGTATGTAAGTAATTTTTTCTGGTTCTTTTCTTATACGCACTGGAAATGACAAAAATATGTAACCTTATAAATGCGTTTGCCTCTTGATCAAGTACAATGTCTGATATTCAATTACTTGAAGTAATTTGAACGTTGTTATAAGTCAAATTATCTGTCTGTAAAATCAACCTTGACCCATTATACTGAATCAACCTTGACCCATTATACTGATCATGTCGTTGTTTAGCACAGACAATTAACTCCAGTGTCGTGACAACCACACATTTTGATCACAAACGAAGGTACAGGCCGTTAAATTGTTATGTCTGCATTCTAACTTATTGTGGTTGTGCTGATTATATATGCATAATTATATTGCGCAATTGATGAAGAACACCGCGAAACAATGTGGAAGAGAACAGAACGTTTCGCAGAAGTTTCATAGGTTCGAAACCATGTTTCTACATTACATTAAAGACTTTTCCTTTATTTCTGATTCATGCATTACATGGTGATTATCAATTGTTTGGGGTACATTTGAGGAACAGGTTAATACTGGTAGGTCAATATGCACCGACTCGACAACATGGCCGTCACACTCTTATAAATATTGTAACAGCAAAACTGTGAGGTTTATTTTAACACACACATACAACACAATATTTCTCTTTCATAATTTTATTCACAATTCATACACAAATATTTTTACAATCACTATCATGTATATAAACAAATATTAGGTGTTTAATTGGACAATTATTTGTCAATTAAGAGCTGCATTCTCTTGGTGGGATGAATGCCATCGGGTCAGAGATACCCAAACTGACATCGTAGAAACTGAAGAATAAAAACACAATTATTCGTATTTTGTCATTTTTGGTGTTTAATTCGAATTTGAATCATGAATTGAATATCACAAAAGTTATTGCAAATATTTTGTAAGCGCATATTCCAACTAACCAGGACAAACATGTTTGTAGAGTCCCATACATGATGCATCAAAGCATGGGATTATATATGAAGCGATTCACATTGCTATATTTTTACAGCACCTCATTTTTATAATTCATAAAAGATCAAACATGGAGTTATACTTACTCAGATTGAACAAATCCAGTCTCTTCAGAATAAAAGCCAGAGTTAAGAGGTACACAGTCTGGGAAAGTTACAGTGGAAACAAATTGGCCTGAAAATATATATTAAACACTTGCTTAAATAATTCTGTCTGAGATATGATCGTCTAAATGTTGTTTTAGTCAGATTACATAAGTTTGTAATGCAGATGTAAAACACTGTATTTGATTCCCACGCTCGATGGTGCAAATTTGCCTACAGATGACTACACAGCATTCCTCGTTTGTTTTTATTTTTTGCGCTGTAAGCTGACAAATTTGATCGTTTAAAGCGATTGTTAATGCAACGAAAGATATTGCACAATGCATCTACAAAGGTTTCAAAATGATCTCCAACAATACAAATATAGTATAAACGATGATAAACTTCATTGAGCTTCGTTTTTTACGGACGAAGTTTATAAAATGAAGCTACAATGAGTGTCGCTTACTTTTGTCTTCAAATTCACCATCCCAGGTTTGAGCAATCAATGACTCTCCGGGTACTCCGGCAGCTCCAACTTCAGCTTCGAAAACAAATTTAGCAAATGGAGGTACTCCGAAAGGTCTGAAAGGACGCGTGAGTGCTGTCACGTTGCATTGTCTGGTCTTAAAGTTGAATCTGTATTCTCTTTGCTGAAATAATTTAATGCCATGATCAGTCTACTAACGGTAAAATATGCAAGTTTTATATTATGATCTTGGGAAAGAGCCTTAACCATTTATAATTATCACGTGCATAAAGTTTGGACAGTTTAATTTGGAGAAAACTACATGTGTGGAATGCAATATCATGAACGTGCTTTAAACACACACGGAAGAGTACTTACTATGTTGTGGAGGTACAATACATCATAATAATCCTTCGTTGATCCAACTTCAACTTCTTCAATGATTCTTACACGTTTATTGGTTTCATCATAGCTGACCCTGCCAATTATTGCCGCATCTTTGCTTCTGTCGCTCTAGAAAAACAAGGTTTATGACATGATCAAATACACTAGTCATGATTTTTCTAATCCCGGTATACAGTACTATAAAAGCAAAGCCAGTAAAACACTGTAAACAAATAGAGCAACACGTATCACATAACCAGACAACTTCAAAAAAAAGTAATTTTGAACAATTACGCATGTCAATAACATAACCTATTTGAACTAATCATACCACTACCCCGAACTGTGTATACAGTATACAGTCAAAACTGTGTTTGCAGCAACCCGCGAATAAAGGTCACCTGAGAGTAAAACCGTCATTATTAGAACGAACTGACCTCCGAAAAAAGGCCATCAATAAATAAAGGCCACATTTTGTCTTTGACCAAGGGTGGCCTATGTTCACAGGTTTTACTGTATATGCTACTTATATATGCAATATAATGAAACTTGTACTTACCCTGAATATGCGTCCTTCCCATTGTGGAGGTGAAGCTACGGATACAAAATGAATTATTGTTATTATTTATTGAAGGAGAAATAACTACGATAGCTTAGTATAAAGCGAAATTCATAAATAGCACGTATGCAAGTAGATGTTATCAACGTTTTGAAAAGTGTTGCATGATTTTTGTAAGGCATAAAACAATATTTCTTGAACAAAAGATTAAAACATATGCATAATCTGGTAAACAAATTTGATATCAAACTTCTAATACAAAGTATTGATAATGGATATAATAATAGTTCACAAATATGCTATTTGAATTCTTACTCTTTAATATTTTTTCAAAAATACATTTTCGTGATCAAGCAATATTTTGATTACAATATAAAATGAATGATACTCACTGCAAGGCTTTGGTGTCTGGGCGGCGCAATATACGGCCAAACAGATTACAGCAAGAACCGTCTTCATCTTGAGTGTTCGTTAGATGGACAAATGCCATTAAATTCAATGAACTTATATATGCCCTAAATAGGTTATCACTATCCTCGTCTTATCGCAACAAGTACCTCTCAACACTGGAAAGGTAAAAACCTGGGCATCTTAAAATTAGAACATGCCAGGATCTAGGAACCAAAGAATGTCTGTTTTAGATTACGAACTATCTTAAGCTATTAGATAACATAGGGTCATGTAAATACTCATACTTCATATTATGAAATGTTGTCTTCCAAACGCTTTGCATGAATGTACTCATTTGTCAACCAACAAACTATACACAATTACACTTATCTATATTTATACAATGTAGCTTTTGCTTCCCAGCGAAAGTGTAGGTTAGGTCCAACAAATTAGTTTAGCTCCCTGTTGCTTTGCTACAAATCGTTCCAATGCGGTATCATTCGAGAGACTGTGTTTGGGGGGTTAGGAGAAAGGCTGTTTGGGAAGGTGGGATGTCATGTATGTGTTCTTTTTCTAGTAATCCCTTTCTTATCAAGTACAATTGTTGTGTGCCCTCTTTGGACATAAGCCGTCTGGCTTTGAAGAACATTTCCTCATTGAACACTCACTTGTCGCCCTCATGGTTTTTAAAGACTATATGACATACAGTTACTATGACAAGACATTTTAATACAACATGTGGAATGTTTTAGTACATTCATATTTTGTTTTGAATGTAGCAATATTTGACCTGGAATGTCACGCTGTTATGTAAAGTTTCAAATGCTGAAATATTTAGGTAGGTAAGTCTGCCTCATTCCTACCAGCTTGCATGCAGACAATTCTTTCATTATGTTTCTATCAGCTATGACTTGACTGAATTTCGCCCGTCGGTCATTTTCTTCATTTAGTTAATAAAAACCAATCAGTTCAACTAGAACGGGATACTTGAGTTTTAAGGATATTTATTTTTAGCATTATTGTTAACGTGTACTTAATTGTTACCATGGGAATGTAACAGGTTGTCTTCTGAGACATACGTCCGAACAAAATACAGAACATTGCCGTGAGAAGTGCGCTCACGATTTGTCGTCTTTGTGAGACCTTTGGCATTTCGTGCGGCCCGTTGATTACAGAAGATCATTCCATAAATACAAATATAGAAAATAAGTATGTGAAAATTTCACGTACTGGTTGCTTCTTCATCTCAACATGACAAAAAATATGTTATGTTTCCAAATAAGACCCTCTCTTCTACCTTCATTAGACGTGCAGTTGTAATTTTAATTTCATGGGAAATACTTTTCTGGACAAGGCCATTAAATGTAGCACGGAATCACTCACCTACAAAGATCCCGTCTGAATTAAACTATGCGCATAAAATTAAATTATGTGTATAAAATATAACTACATGTGAGTGCATATAATGAAATACAGCGTATGTGTTCATATATTGATACAAGGTCAAACAGCAAGCAGAGAACTTCTGAAATCAATACCTGGAGTTCCGAATGCAAAACAAACGTAATACATTAACAACACCTGATGTTACGTGACACGAGTAAAACGTACCATGATAAAACATAAAACAAGTGTTCTGATCAACTATCATGAACATGAACACACATTTGTTATTGTCAGGTTACGGGTAGTCTGTAACAAATAAAGGATTAAATATCTTCATGCGTAGCAAAACATAATTTACGCAGTTCACTTTATAATATCCGGTTGTAAACTGTAATAATTTGGAAAAAGAAATGGAATACATTACTTTCCTATACATAATGTTTTGATGTTACGACCGGGGTACTTATGCACCGAAGCAAAATACAACCGTGTTTTCCGTTAGATAATTGGATGATAAATTCGATTAAAATACATTTTCAGGGCAACCTAAGATTGTGGGAAACTTAAACAAATTAGTTAAATTACTGCTCCAAAGCTTTGTTTATATGTCACTTACATTTTCATATAATGTACCCTCTACAGAAATTAGTGTGTTATCTGTATTTGTGTTTACATTTGTGATGGCCAACTTACTCAGGTCGGAGGACCAAGAGTTTAATTTGATGCAGTATTTAATAAAAGCACTTCAAAATATAGCAACCATTCCATTTTCCATGCACACGTGGAATGTCTGGTCAGCAAAGATAAAATGTCTTTCATAACATCATAGTGTTTGTATAACCTATTTTATTCAAAATTGATGTCGAGTCAAAATGATGACACCACAGAAAATGACTTATGTGCAAATATAGATATGAACTTGTATAAAGACAACCAATATACAATATGCCCTGTCGTCGGTCAGAAAATATGTTTTACGTTTAGTTAACAACGGTACAGCAAAATGAAATATGCATACATGTTCAGACAGAAACGAAGTTGGCATTACTAAGGATGTCGTTCATGGAAATGCACCTGACTTTCATCACTTGGGTGAAACACTCGATATAATAGCATGTATCAGTTATTTCAAAATGTATATCTTAATACAACAAATACTAGACAGGCAAATGTGTAACAAACGACCCAAAACATGTATACCTTACTACAGACTAGGTATTAAAGATGGTAACTTGACAGGATCATAACAACCAGATTCAGCCATTTGTTTAGACTTTCTGTAAGAATGAACTATACTTCAATATACCTCGTCACATTGAAAAGCAGTTTGTCTGATGGTTTTCATACATTATATTCAAATGATATTGCATACCAAATAAGTTCTAAAATGCCTTAAGTGTATTTAGGTTTTGTTATTGTATTGTTGTCTGTGTTGTCACTTTTTATTGATAAAAAACACAATGTACTGGGCAAAACTTGTTCTAAATACTCTCCTAATGTCAATGGTGACAAGATCTATGCATCATGCACGGGGATGTTGAAAATCTATGAAACAGTTTTATGAATGTAGTACTTAATTGTTGGTTCATTTATTTATTTACAAATAGTATGATCTGTTTACATTTCTATTCTATGATAAATATTTTACATAAAACCAAAATGTTCAGATTTTTTTAATTCATACTATGTTTTTAGTTTGTATATCTATTTACGTTTTGTGTACTACTGAATCAAGTGCATTTATTTTTCGACCTCAATGTATGATGTAATTACAACGCAAAGTTTGAATTACAACATTAAAAATGTTATGCGTTTATGCGACCCAAACCTTTAACACTGGGTAGGTAGGCAGGAAATATTTGAATTAATACCACATGCTTTTGATGCTAGAATAAAGAACAAAAAAATGTTTGAACTATGATAAAAAGGATTCCTAGAAAAAAAGCATACAAAGAATTCCACCCGAGTCGGTCGCATGACCGCAAACCAACACTTTTTTAAGGACAACCAATATCTATAATATAGTGTTGAAGCTTCAAGAATTCACTTAGGCTGAAGTGTTATTCTAAAGCAGTGATAAATATGAGGGATTTGGTGGTTAAAACGACTAATAGTTTGCTGTAACACCATATTGCGTATATGTGTGTATTTTCTGTGCTAAAAAATTTGCATCATAATTGATTTCCACTGTCATCCACAGTACAGACAACCACTAGAATATCAAAACAAAGTCACTTCTTTACCAGGTTCCTATGCAATATCCCTTCAAAATATACATTAGGTAATAGTTTTTCGATCAGTCCGATTGTTATAAAACTTGAATATAAAAATGTTATAAAAATTGAACGTGAAATAAAACTATAACTAAAACCTGGCTTTTATTTATTATCACTGAATGTTTGGCTTTTCACGTTCTTTATCATATAATACCGAGGGTCATTTCACAGGACACTCCTGTTCAATAAAGGTGAGGCGTATATAAACCACAGTCAGGTCATATTTGCCGGTAGTCTGTAACGTGCTTACTATCATTTAGCCATGATTCGTATTGCTTTATTGTTGGGTTTCGCAGCAGTTTGTTGGGCACAGTTTCCAACTGCTTGTGGTATGTTTTTTAAATGTTTTTTACTGATTTATCTATCATTTGTATTTAATATTATTTTTGTTCTAAATAATAACATTCGCTTCAATGTGTAAAGTTTCATCAACGATTTCGAATGGTTTTCATTATTTATTTATTATTTTGCATTGTTGGTGTTAGATGCGCATTTTACTTATGTGCGACACAGTCAATTAGTCCTGTCATTCTTGTGTAAGCATGTACATTATAAACTGCAATTAAGATAATTATTATCTAACTTTAACACTGAATATAACCAATATAAATGATTTCATTCTTAATATTATGAAAAATATCAATTGTCTGATATCAATGCCATACCGTGTAGACAATTTTGAATGCAATGGATCTTGATGTGGTGTCAAGAGACAGTATCCATTATCATAAAGACACTGTGAATAGGCAAGCAAAATTATTTTGGATATTGTTTTCACAATGAAATAAAGACAATTACTATTTTGATGTTATATATGTATATATATATATATAGCAGACTTAAAGATATATTATATACTGTAAAGAAAGTTATCCAATTCATGCAATAAGCAATTTCCATACTTAAGGAAAGATCATACATCTACAATGTCTGCATGTATTGGGGTTCAATTTAAAGGTTATTTTTATACGAAATTAATTTTCTTGAAACCAATGATTTGTCGTAGATATGTTCTGTTTTGGGTATCTTAAAATAAAGGATAAAATTGTTCGGTTTTTCTTTTTTTCAGAATCACCGAAAGAATGGGAAGGTAGAAGAGTCAAGGTAAATGTTTTAGCATATTATTTCAATATTTATTTTCCTATTGATCCACAGTTGATAGCATTCCGAATATCTGCTGCTCATTAGTGTTCAGTACGTCATTTAATCACACGTATCATTATGTTGTATTTAATGACCAGGAAAGCAAATGTGTGGTTTATCACGCATCTATGGTAGAAATGTCTAGTCCTACAGCTAAGTACTAACATGTAATGTCAGGAACAAGTTTATCATTTTACATAGTATCAGCATCTAAAATCACATTTCTCTTTTAGAAGATACTGTTCAACAATAAGTGTTTTGTTTGTTTCTGGTTACCCCACTTACCCTAATTTTCCCGAAGCACAAAAATTAATCTCAACAGCGGCTTTCAAGAATAATAAAAAATCACCCCAAAAAATCCCTACCTACCTACTAAATTTTTAATGAGCATGTAACCAGAAACAAACGATTATTTTACGCTTAATTAGCATTTGTATCTTTATTTTACAGACTGACCGAGAGAAGTCTTTCCAGGAAATTGCTAAGTATTCTTACGACGCAACGAACATGAGAACAAGGGCTATTGAAGAAATTGAAGCTGGCAAAGAAAGAGATTACTACGATGTTCTTCATTTGTACAAAGAAGTATGTTCTAAAAATTGACGAATACATTTTCCTTCTATGATGACCTTTAACTTCTAATTAAACTTACTTGTCTGCGTTAATTGTGTATTTTGCAAACTGTTTTCTGTCATTCGTTACCCCTATATGACAACTTGACTTTCTTTGAAGAATAACACGTTCTTCTTTGTAGAGTGTAGAGATATGGTCTAAGCTATGATACCAGGTTTTAAATTTGAAAATATTGCTTAAGGTATACCTTTCAAAACGGCTCACAATTGGTAACCAAAGCCAATCAATAGGATAAAAGACATTTCAAGTAGCAAGAATTTAAGTTTAAAAAATTGTTGTCTTAGTCAGGATTTGTCTATGAAACGGGTCCACGACAAGATAAAAATCATTGTTTACACATTTTGTTTGCTTGCATATATATGTTTTGTAAAAACAAAATGGTTTAATTTCAGAATAAAGAATATAGACTCAACTTAAGAACAAAGAAATGCAACGTATCAGCTCCAAGGCATCCTTTCTTTGAGACCCGTGTACCACCAGGCTCTAAATTCCTGTTTGAAGCCGAGGCTGGAGCCGCACAGATCCCAGGAGAACATTTGACAGTTCAGAACTGGGACATAACCTTTGACGATGGAGGTAGTGTGTTTAATCCCTCTTAAGGCAGCTGAGCCGATGTTACATTTGTTTGCAATATAAAACATCGCAATCGCAAGTCATGCTCGTCAGTGAATACATATTTAATGTTTAAGTTTACATTCCTATTTTAGAAGTCAGAAAAGCATTCGCCATAACAAAGCTATAACACGATAAAAAGCATTTAACAATTATTACTTCAATGTTTAAGATGATTTTCTTTCGCATGTATGAACAAGCGGTTTCTATATTTTACTGTTTTCTATTGTTGTTTTTTGTAGGTAATTGGCACAAGATCAATTTTCATGTAATAGTATACCATGTTACAAATAATGTAACTAAACAATGTTAAGTTAAACTCTAACAGATGTCTGTATTGCACACATTGATAGTTGAATAAAGATGTTTATTGTATGCAGTCAAAAGAATTAGATAAGTACATTATAATTCAAAGAATCTCCAAAAAAAATATTTTACAATCATGAACATTTTGAAAACCTCTAATTCCTACACTTTTGTTTATTCTAGCCAAATACGCAATTGGTGTAACATCACCAGATTGTGTACCAATAGTTGCCGCTTATTACAGCAAGGAAGTCGGATTCTTCTTAGAAAAGTAAGCACTTATGTTTTATGTTTTATTCTCGTCACTGACTGACGAGTTATGTCCCTGACGAATTTCTCCTCACAGTTCTGTGAGATTTGAAGAATGATATTGTGTTTATAAAGACTCAAATGGTGTGGACATCACCATATATAAGTCCATATGTTGTCCTAGTGACCTGTAATAGTGACCTGTAATAGTGACCTGTAATAGTGACCTGTAATATTTCATCTGACCTCATCGACTGGTACCCCAACATACACGAGTGCCCGTCCGGACATACTGATATAGTAATGATTTTATCAGTCTCACAATTTGTCATTGTGGTGTCGTATGTTATACTTTTATAATTTAACAATCATTTGAAATTAATCATTTACTGTAAATTTAAATAAAATGGGCGCATTATTCGAAGTACATTTGATAAGATGATTAACGTATTACATGCTTAATTATGTAGCATGTTCTAGTATTAGCATTTATAGGAAGCCGTATTCATATTGGTTGCTTTTCTTGTCTTGTGTACTTTCAGTTTCTTTGACATTCACGCCGGTATTTCTGACCCCTCTGTGTTTGTACCACCTCAAGAATGCATGGGATTGTAATATATATCTATAGTATATTGTGTACTTATTGTTTCTGTAAAAATGTTTGAAAACTGTACCAAATAAACGATAAAAGTCTACCAGGCATGTTGTATTTCTCTCCTAAGTACACATGTACTCAGAGTGTATCCTAATTCGAGATTAATGTTCGTAGATGTACTGAAATTATCTCGGTCAACGAACCGTCCTCCTTATAAGAACAATTCCTGCATTGGATTTATCAAATGAAACTAAAGGACATTAAATTATATCCACACGTGATATAAAACATAGCATTTTTTTGTTCGCATTCGACCATTTAAAAGCCAGTATGTATGTGTAAATCGGACCAAAACTAAAGCACTGATTGCAACTAGAAATGCCATATAATTCAACCATAATAAACGTACGAACATGCGGAAAACACCTTATTTCCAACAAAGTCACTTGCAATGAAGCCAGTGTCCTACAAAAAGGGCCACTAAATTCGTCGCGTCTTGGCCTCGCTGTCAAGCTTGATAAAACTACTTGAGGTTTCCCGGATGTAAAACTGACAAATATGGTGGCATCCATGAAAGAAACGCCTGTAAGGTTTGTTTCTTTCTTAAGAAACTGTTGTTTATTGTATAATATGTACTGATGAAAGCATAAGATTATACTGATTGTAGGACAATTCTGCTATAAGAACTCTGCTATAAGATAGTTGTTATTTAAGGACAATTTTAACAGTACATCGGCAGCAACACAAATGTAAGGTACATATCAAGCTATCAATCACATCCGAAGTTGGATAAAGATACGGAATTGGCCGGGGCGTGCCTGATGGGTAAAAAAGCACAATACACAGACAATGTACGACAGCAATTGAAAGAAAGACGGACTCGAGGCGAGCTGCTATGTAAGAACCTGGAACGTCAAGCGATATTTTGTGTACATCATTTGGCACTAAGTGATGTAATTGCATATATGTAAATAAGACTCTGGTTTACACAAACAACATAAAAAATTGTGAATATCAAAATCAACCAAGAAACACACAAAAAGAGTGTAGATGTTCTTATTAAGGACTCACAGTTTATTGAACCCAGTGTGACGGAGTTTTCAGTTGTATGTATTGCATGATATCATGTTCTGCGTGCGGCTCTGGTTTATGAATGAGGCAATCAATTATACACTTTGGTGAATTTGTCATTGTATGAACTGTGTCAAACAAGCAAAATATTAAATAAAAGTACTTCACAAAATTATCATTACTCAAACAAAATGTAGCGAAACATTATGTTGAATGTGGCGGTTAACTGAAACATTACTATGATAATTCCATATCACGGTTAGCTTTTATATGTCATATAAGCATAATATCTTTCTACCGTGCTAGACAATAATGGAATGCTTCACC